>JAOYSI010062541.1:0-23612 GCA_025775065.1 Hiodon alosoides | reverse complement strand
AGAGCTCTGTAATATTCATTGTATACTCTACTGGTGTGAAAATAAAGCAGATTAAGACAAACTTCAAAATCTTCTCCATAAAAGAATATGCGAGGACCAGGATAGAAGGGATCGCATCCTCAACAAACACTTTATCGACATGGCTGATACTTAATGTTTTTTTCCGAAGGCAGATGTGGGTTTTAGATTGGGACTTTCAGTTGTGGTAGAAACAACTGCGACCGAGAGAGAGAGATGTGAGATACCCCAATCTAACGATACCCCCAGCAACTCTGTCACTTTAGTTCCTCAGGTTAGTTGTGCAAAAAAGGGATTTAAAACAACGTGACGTGGACCTGATTAGGCTAATAAGGATAGCATATTCTAATTAGCCTTTTCAATTCAGCAGAGACTGGCAATCAGTTGGATGTCAGTCCTGCCTGAGTTAAAGACAGCACGGTCACCGTGGAGACTGGATGTGGGACAGAACCGTCACCATGGAGACTGGAAATGGGACAGAACTGTCACCGTGGAGACTGATTGCGGGTGCCATTTCAGCACCTCACCAAGACCCAGGAGTGGAAGTGGCATTCCACATTTTGCTGAGTCCTGCACATGGTAATTTTAATAATCATCCAGAAACAGGAGGTAGGACATGCGGAGCAGAGTAGTAGCAACTCTTCAAAATAAAACCTTTTTTTAGTTTTATGGACATAAATTTCCTCACTTAAAATTTTAAAACATGTTACCTGCACTTAATTTAACCCAGAATCAAATACAGCGAGAACTAACTAAGAGCTCACTACATGTCATAGGACCAATGGGCACTGCTGTCCTCTATCAGACAATTAACATACTGTCTACATCTTCTACCCACATTCTACCCAGGACCGGAGGAGGGACCTTTCTAAATGGAGGTTTTGGCGGATTGCCCACCCCAAATAAATCAGCAAATAATTAATCTCTCCATTAGTAGCATTTGAACACATTTTTCTATTTCTTTTTTTTTATTTAAAATGAAGAACCTAGTTCATTTTTTTTTTCCTTTTCTTTTTTTCCGCTGCCAGGACAAAAATGTGAATGAAAGTGCCTTTGGTGCAAAGTAAAATATATGACCATTTCTTAAATCTTTAACAGTATGCATTCCTTGCCACATAAGACCAGGGTGAGATTTGTCTGTAATTTATTCAACCATACCTTTATTAAGCCAGGAGAAAATCATTAATAGTGCAGCAGCAATAATTTCCGACTCAATTTCAATAATTAATCATCCCTTAGTTGCTGGACGCCATACACTCAATATCAAACAGAAATAAGACCTGGGTCCTTGATATCTCCAGTGTGTAGCAGAATCCCAAACTGACTCTGTGCCCAAACTGACTCTGAACAGGTGGGGGGTGGCTTGGATGTAATCAAAGTCTATTGCCAGGAGTAACCTATTCACGCCAACACTCCCACAAACGCAAACATTCCTGCATGAGCGCACATTTGCTCACATATGTGCACACTCACATAAGAAAAATCACTTTCTACGGCTATAGTACTAATAATGAGACTTTCTCCTTCTTAAGGCATAATAATAGTGAGAGACTCATTACAGCATGGAGCATGCCACAAGATGGATCATCACAGCCTGAAATACCATAAAATGCTGAATTCTGAAACCAGCAGCACATGTTTAATGAATGTTGTCGCCGACGTAGAGAACGTCATTTTTCTTCACTTAAGAGAGAAGACTCTGTCAAACTGCCATGTACTACAAACTAGCTAACCAAAACCACCCAGAATTAAATACTGCGGAGGCTTTAATAGGCTTTTATGGCAATCATAAAATATTCTTTTGAGTTTTTCTAGGAGATAACATAGTAATTAGGGAAATCTTAAGCTGTGTTCTACCAGTCCACTGTAGTTCAAGAAAGCGTATAGCAGTGTATGCCACAGACTTGCTTTAGGTTAATATCAGTTCTTAGATCAAAGCCTAAATTACTATATTTAATGAAGTTTAGTTAACGAATAACAGCCATTCTAACTCAACATCAAACCATTGCATATCTCACCCGTTGGAGGGTGGACATGGACAATATAAGACAGAGCACTGAGGAGACCACTGGGGCAGACCTCTGGGTTACTGAAATCCCCCCCAGGGATAATGTTGCGTGCGCTCTGTGCCATTCGCCACACACCTCTGGTGAAACGGAGCAACAGTGCGGTTTCGTAAGTAAAAAAACGGGACTTCTACTCACTTCTCTGTCCCTCTCGATTTCAAGGCCAGCCTCCATCAGGTTGGTCTCAAATTCCTCCCGGATCATCCTCTTCTCCCCCTCGGCAGGGTCGCCAGGGTCCAGGCTGACCACTGCCTCCGCCGCCCCCTTCCCGCCCTGCAGGTCCTTCTCCCCCATGCGGACGGGAATGCTCCCGTTTGAGACTATGGACAGCCGGTGGTGCAGCGGCGACCGGTGCAGGGGAGCCTGGCCCCGGTAAACCAGCACGTAATCCACCTTCCTCTTCCCATCCCGAAAGTACAGGCCGTTTTGCGAGCAATCAGATGTTTCCATAAAGTTGTTCACCACCTGTAGTAGTCCAACATTCAGATCAACCAAACATTCCACTGTTGGAAATAGGGTTATAACTATATTTACTCCAGCTATGTTCAATTACTGACAGTGTATATGTTTATATTTATATATAAAACTTGCATATATGTGTGTGTGTGTGTGTGTGTGTGTGTATGTATATATATATATAAATATAAAGAGTTTTTATCCCTTTATGACAAAGTATTTATTTATTTCATTTAATTTCAAACAAGATTCGTCATTACTCTAGGTTTACTCACCGGTATTTTGTCGTCAGTACTTGGTTGAGGCATGTTATTTCTCTTTAAATCAAATAGAAAAAAAATAATTAGGATAACTATAGACAACTTTTTTTTTTTTCAAGTTTTGCACGATGCACGATACTGCTGAAGGTCCGCACTCAAACCATGGTTATTTTCCATCTATCTCGAAGCAGCGGAGCATTGTCTATCTCACTAAACGGAGGCTTTCCGTACTTCAAGGCGCATACGATCCATCTGCTCGCCCAGTTCTCTGTGCTCTGCTCACAGTTGAAGCAGAGCTCCTTGGCAATAGCGCGAATGCACATTTCCATAGAAACTTCACTCCTGACTCCTCATTGCCTAATAGCAATAAACACGAAACACCTTCGAGAATTTAAAGGCGGGTCATCGATTCCCTTTGAAATAAGGTAGGGACGATTTATAACTAATAAATAACTAAGTCCAGAAAAATGTAGATAGTTGTCACATTTGAATGGATAAAACATATAGCTCTTTATGGAGATGGGTTGTCAGTGTAGTATAACTAAGGGGTACAAAGCGAGAAACTTGGTACAGTAGCGACGTCCTCATTACTTTAAAAACGATTGCTTTATAAGACAATTACTGTTGTGACTTTAATGGAGCGCATTGTGGTTATGGGTGACGATGTCTGTCGTTGTTTTATATCGGGGAAATGGGGGATTGCAAGGATTGTGAGATCTTTTCAGAAAGTCCACATACTGCCAATCTCGCGCGCACATCGATTGTGTTTGAATCACTCAATCAAAACCACACAGCTGTCAATTATGGACCCAGTTTTATATACGTACTATTTCCATGTGTTCCTCGAGGTCGACGGAGAGTTCAGACACTTCGTTGACAGTGTCTGCATCTACTTCTGCGATCTCTCGAGGTACGATAAGGAATATGTCACTGCGTACCGACGAAGACTCGCTTGCGGCAGTCATAACTCTGATCCGTTCTGGGACATCGTGAGGTGCTTCTGTTCGGGTTTGACAAAAAGCGTTAGACTCCACGATGACCCCCACGCCACGAAAAGAAAAACTGGAGTCAAATGCCTACTCCACGCACTTTATCAGAACCATCGACACACACACATAAACAAATTATGTCCCTTGTTTCGTGTCGTGATTACATTCACCCGTTTCGTTACTAATCATGTTTATTTGCTAATTTCGTTACTAATCTATTTTATATGTAAAAAGCGTTGTGAAGTTTTTGAAGAAGTATACAAACGGTGACATTAAGTGCAAGGCGAGCGCCGCGGTGGACTACTAATGAACTAATCAACTTCTTGTACCAGTTACAGTCCGAACTTTACATCCAAACACAATTTTAGAAAAATGCCATGGTTCTCCAGATGAGCACTTGTACTTCCCTACCAATTAAACAGTGAGAAATCTACCAACTTACCGCTACCAGTGGACGTTCTACCGTCACCCATTCGACCGGTATAGGTGGGCAAGATCCGGCGACACAGAGAGATTTGGCTGAGAATCCGTTGTAGACCTGATGGTACAGTCCACCACTGGTTGTGCGCAAATTTAATTTTCTTACGCCTGTGGCGGCTTATTCCAGGACTGCTTGAGAAATAATTTATGTTCAGACCGAACATTGACTAATTGCCCAGACCTATGGGTTCGGTTCAGTCAGTGGTTGTTGACATTTTCTGTTGTTGAAATTAAACTTAATAAAAACGACTAAGGTAACATTTTTTACTTTGTAAATATATTATTTATTGTAATATTTATTAATTTAAAATGTTTTGTTGAACTAATAGCTAAAAGTACCAAGTGGCAATTCAATGTTTGGAAACTGCTGCGGGTTTTCTGCAGCGAACTATAAACATAGCAAAACATAAAATGTCAGTTAGTGGTATCTTCTGCCTGAAATACATATATCTGACACATTAAGCAGCTTATCGTCAAAACCCCGAGGTTTAAAGCCAGTTAATGTTCGAATTGTTCGTTTTTGGTGAAATACTTGCGCTCCTTTGGATTTACAAGACGAACTGTTTTACAACAGAAACAGACAGTGTACAGTACGGCTATTAAACCGACAGTGTACCGTGTGGCTATACAATAGCTTGGGAAAAAGTCATCACAGAGCTCAGGTACCAAATACTTGCTTCTGAGACCAGATCAGATAAGATCCGTCATGCTGATGTCCTCTCTCCCTGCTCGGGCGCCCCCCCCTTTGGGCCAAAAAGATAAATTACGATAGATTGGTCACTGCAGGAGAGGACGCACGGGCGCTACGTAACATTCTTTCTTTAGTCTAAGAAGAAAATAATACTGTAGGACCGATGGTGTGCTACTATAATAAACAGAGAAAAAAAGCCCGTAAAAATGTCCCGTAAGAAGCTGATTTTGTTTTATGCTGTCCTATTCTAGCACCGAACTTTACTGTAAAGGTGGGGATTTACATTTCCGAGTGGAATATCATTTAAGATAGTTGGTCTGCACTTTAACGTTTGGACACAATCACAGGACAAACAGCACCTTTCACATCGTCCGTTTCGCTTATTTCCCTTTAAAACAAGGACACAAACATGTACGCGCACATGGTCAAAGTGGCTTTTCTAATAATTATTATTATTTTGTCGCTTAGCATACGTATCTCACTATTTTAATCAATTTATAAAGCTGAATATTTACATCATGAGTCAATTAAAATAAGTGACTCATAATAATTACTTTGCAGTGTTGCTGTACCCCTTTAATAGAGAAACAATATCTGTCTCTGTCAGAGTATATTGTCATGACATAGTCACAATTTATTTAAAAACCTAGTTCGACTTGCACACCTAAACAGGGGTTAAACTTTACACACCAGGAGCCCGAAAACGCGAGATGTTGGGTCAAATTCAGCATCTGTATACTGGAAAATATTTGTGTTTACAGAATGTGTATTCTGTGATTTAAAAGAAACCTTCTCTTTACGTGCTCATTTCTAATTTATTTCACCTGTGGCTAATATTCTCATTTGCCAAGAAAATATATAATTTATATAATGTAATTCATTTTTAAGACATTGCTCATACTGGGACATGAATAGCTGCTATTATTAACATAGAGGCATTTCCATTCCTTCTGCCGGTTTTATTAGATCACCTTGTTCATCTTTGTTCATCTTCAGTGGAATCAATGAAATGAATCAAACTTCGCATGTTTCTTTTCCAGTTCCCCCTAATCTATCATTTTTTAACCTAAAAAATAAATAAATTTAAAAAATAATTCAAAGCGGGTGGCGATTTCAGGTGTCCCATTATGCCAGGTGAACTTGATCAAGATGAACAGACACCACTCACCACCCAGCTTGGACAACCTGCCTCACCATTTATACAGCATGCAAAACTATAGTATGTTATTTATTTAATTAAGCAGCTTGAATAAAGATTGTCTCCAAAGGTTTTCACAGTCGTTTGCCCGTATCTTGAGGGCTCACCTCAGCCATGCTTACCTCTACAGGGTAAGGGCTTGCATTTTACTCCTGCACACTTATATTCCCGCCCATTTCACTCCCGCCCACTTTTGTCCTGCCCATTTACTCCTGCCCATTTACTCCTGAACCTTTACTCCTGCCCTTATTTGTTTCAAGTGCAAAGGAGGTGGGTAGCGGTCTCTGTAACTTAGACACATGTTTCACAAACCCGGTTGTGAAAGAGAAAATTAAGGAATGAAACATTTAAAACCCCCCAAGTTCTCTCTTCAAGTAAGCAAAGCACAACAAATGTGAATTTGTTCTTAGTTCAGTTATATAATACTAGTCAGGGGATCTAGCCCCAACTGTTTCAATTAAGTATGTATAGCCTGGCTTCCGAAATTATTGCAGTTCCAAAAAAAGTCCTGGTTTCTGACACCCTCTGCCAGCTAGTGCATAACATTTTCTCTATATTTCAGCAAAATTAAAGGATTAAAATGTTAAATGAACATGAAAATAACATTTTGGCAGCCAGTTCTATGTTTAGCACTTCACATATTCACAACACAAACATACAGCCACATGCTAAATTTGAGCAAATTGTTGATCTTTTCCCCCTGGACAAACGCTCATTAAAACTTGCCAAACCATTATTCTCCAGTCAGGGCAATTGATTTAATAACATTAATGTAATAAAAATACTCCTATAAATATCATGACAACTGTATTAACATCAGCTAAACTGCAATAGCCATAACCACCCTTTAAACCATGTTAATCCTGACAGGCTGAAGAAAAGTTAAGTTAAGACAAGAAGAACTGGCTGAAGAGAGATAGAAGAAAAAAAACTGTGGGATTTTTCTAGCACGTACCTCCTCCATATCCATCTGTCTGACTGTGAGATGGATATGACTAATCGCAACATATTTACTCAGAGGGCAGAAAGGGGAACAGAACCCCCACCTCTCTGCCTTCAGTGGGTAAATGGATGCTTGTCCTGGGTCCTTCCTTGCTACATCCAGTGATAACATCCTCCTGTCGGGGGAAATATACCCCTTGAGACCCCACGACCCCACAGATGAGGGTTTATGGGTCCCGGACCCTGTCTATTCCCAGAATAGAACGACTGAAACAATCTAGGTGTGAATTCACGCACTTCGCGTTTAGTACATTTGCAAATGGGGAAGGCAGACTTATGCACTATTCTTCCAAAGTTACAAGGATAAAGCCTCCTTCTTATACACAGTTCAGCTCCATGTTTCTGTGCTCACCCATCTTACTTTAACACATTATAACAAGGTCATATAATAATGTTCTTAACATCGCAACGTAAATGAATGACTTAATGCATTTTGATTACCTGACATTTCTATTGATTAAAATTTCTCACACACTACCAAATCCCAGTTTTGTGGTGTCTGCATCACAAACTCGGACCGCTCCTTGTTCTGCAATACCATCTTCCACTGCTGTGAGGTCTGAGCTGTAGCCAAGGTTCCATCCAACCCCACCTACCGCATCCTCTGGTCACAGTGCACAAGGGCTTTTCTCTGGAGGAGATTTTACTTTACAAAGTAACCACTAGCCAGTAGGAAACTGGATTTGCTTGTAATTGGGGGTTTAGTCTCTATTTACCCTCCTTTTAACTAACAGATCTTATCACGTCACAGCGTCAGCATACCCAGCAGAGATAACCTTTCAAATGGATAGACAAATTCTTAAGGTTGAAGAAAGAACTGTCCTGCTCTTCATTGCCCTAAATGGCTCCATTATGTTGACTTTGCTGTTTGTCGAAAGTCTCTGAATCATAAAAAATCATTAAAAGGAATTTGGCCAATCTGCCCTTTTGATCAAATCATTCAAGAATAAGTAACTTAATCCAACCAAACGGACAGATCATACCACAGGTCATACTGATGATGTACCCATAACTGGCAACATTTATTTAATAACTTTGAGGGTGTAGTATGTTATCCAGGTGTAGCAGGGACTGTGTCACCTGTCTCTGCTGCCATTCAATAAACTGCCTCCTCAGGAGCCCAAGCCAAAACAGAAAAGATATGTTTTACAGTGTGGGCATCTAACAAAGCAGTGGACCTCTTCCTGAATGTTAGTAATTGCTTGGCATACCTCTACTACCTTCTGTGTGTCAGAAGTGGCTAGACCAGCAGGAGACCCCTACTCCCACTCCCAGTCTCCCTTCTGCCAAGTTATCATGCTGTGCCTTTGGCCAGTAGGCTGTGAGGCGCACTCTGTCATTAGCCACCATTATAATTAAGCGGGGATTGGTGTGGGCCCGGGAGCAGATTAAAATGTGAGAGGTTACTCCTGACCCTAATTACAGGGCTTGGAAAAAGGCTCTGGAGCTGACGTCATGTCACAACAATGGTCACACATTCAAAGGCCGCTGATTTTTTTTCTTCTGGTCAACGAGAATCAAAATGGAACTTTTTTCAGATGCAGCACTCAAGGGGATTTCCACAGCGATAACAGTGAACATCTCAGAAATAAAAGTACCCAGGACATATATTTCCCTGACATTTTAATGTTTAATAAATAGCCAAAATGGCTGTTGTTGCTTTTGGAATGAATAATGAGCAATTTTTTTATTTCAGAACAGCAAAAATATAACACACAACCAGTTCACTTAGTTACCTCAACTCTAGCCCAATCAAAAACGTGTGAGTGTGGACACAACCATCTGTGAGCAAGATGGAGCTGAATCAACACCATGCGGCACTTTGTAACTAATCCAGGGGCCTTTATCAAAAGTAATTTGGTCACTTTTAACATTAAGGAGACATGCTGCTAATGCTAAATGCTAAATGTGTGTGAGAGTGTATCTGAATATATCTTCTCGCCACAGGCACACTCTCTTTCTCTTTAAACCGTCTCTAACTTGGGAACAGCTGGTGTCTGGGAGTCAAGCCCTCAACCTGGCATGGAGTTTCTGCAGTCATAGATGGCTTGGATAACCGCAGTAGAAGCACCACACATCATATCTTCATAACAGTGGATGAGAGAGAGAGAGAGAGAGAGAGAGAGAGAGAGAGAGAGAGAGAGAGAGAGAGAGAGACGAACCAACGAGAAGAATATGTCAATCAGTTTCTGTCTGGGGGGTGGAAGCACACACAGGCACTCACTCACTGGAGTCGCTTAGTGTTGGGCGCAGTGACACGACAGCTGTTTATTATTTATCTATTGTTTTGTATCATCGGTTGTTATAAAGCATACTCCTGTTTGCTAACGTTTTGTAAAAGCTTACACAAAGCATTTTGTGCATTGAATTAAGAGAACACCATGGCAGTGTTTACAAGTGGGGAGATGTGCATCAAGTATTTACTGTTCATTTTCAATTTTATTTTTTGGGTAAGTTTCCACGGATGTGGTTTAGTTTTTTGTTTGTCGGTTATTCATGTGTCCTCTTGCTGTTTTGTAGAAAACCATCCGTGCTATTTAGCTTGTCCAGCAAAAGTAGCCTAATGCATCGGATTTTGCTGAGATCGTTGATGCTCCCGAACGTAATCTACGTGGTTTAAGTGTAAAAATAAACCGTAATATTCTGATGCACTATAATCAACTGTGAAAATACGTTTTAGTTTAATATAATTTAGCTAATTATTAAATAAAATGTAATGACTGAAATACGGCAACATTTGTTTTACGGATGAATTTATAAATCACAAATTCATCATAGATATTTTTCCTACTTAAAATTAGTTTAGTGGTAGTGGGAGTGACGGGGCGCTTACTCGCTGCGCCCAGTTAATGTCATTATCCTTGGTTTTTGTGTACAATACATCTGTTACAATAATACATTTAAAATACTGTCATTTCCCCCTTTATTCTAGCATTTTCAGGCAACACCGCAGTAGTATTCGCTTTTATCCCCTATTTCCTATTTAGTGTAGATGTGTTCTTTTAGGATTTGTGTTTGTTGTTGTTGTTTTTTTTTTAACCAGACGACACGGCGCACAATACATTATAATCTGAGTGTCTATAAATAGAAGTGCTAATCCTTTCGCCAAATCAAGATTAGAGGTGCACTTGGCCGCTTTTATGCTTTGAGGCATATGGAAGCAGTATTACCTAGACAACCAGAAACGTAGCACATGATAGATTTGTGATGAACACGCGATCATTTGAGGTTTAAAAGAGTGCCCCGATGTTGTTATGATGTTTGTAGTTTACTGTTGCTTTCCAAATTCTGGACGAGAAAGTGTAAAACAATTATAAAATATAGTCTGTCATTTGTTTCTGCATTGTTTAAATTCTCCGAATTTTGCTATCGATTCGTGAGCCTGAAAATGTGTGTTTATGGGTCTCTGAGTTTGCATGTGTGAGTGTGCGGATGTACGTGCTTAATTATGTACATGCACTGATGACTATTTCAGGACCTACTAAATTTCCTGGAGAAAAACATATAATGTGAAAGGACTCCCGAGTGGCTGAACTTGGTCAGTACTGAGCCTATTGTGACCAGCAGAGCTAGGGTGGATAAATAGGCAGGGCTTCTCTGGACGCGTTGCTAACTAACCTCTCCTACTGGTTTCCTGGGGGCCTGCTGGCAGGCAGTTCCGTCAACAGTAGTCCTATCAGCACCGATGACAAGTTTCCCATGACAGTGACTCATGAACATCTTTCAGCCGACACCCACCCTGTCTAAAAATGTTCATCCTTCATTTGATCATCACTACTTGGATCTATTCATAAAATTCCAGATGTTGCATATGTGATATTAATCACTTGGATAGTGAATCATTGTTGAGCTGCTGAATGGGTGCAGAGCTAAAAAACTGTGTGACAGTATCGCACAGGATGCTGCCTGGCTGTGTATCTATGCATAAATTATTCATCTCATGAAGTGCGGCCAATCTGAAGAGAGGTTGTTGTCCCCGGTGTAGTCCTGGCCGCAATGAACCTCCTGTGGCTGTCCCTCCAACCTTCCGGAAACTACTGAGCGATCAACTCACTGATTACATTATTATTACATTTTATTCTATATATTTCTGTTATTATATCGTTTTCCAAGTGATGTCTAGGAAAATTACATAACAGTAGACTCCTCTGGAGTAAGGCAATGATTTTCCAGTTTTTCCCCGTTTGGCGCTGGGTTTTCAATCTGCAATCTGCTCAGAGCTTTGAATCAAGACCTTACATCTTCTTTACAGTTGTTTGTAATTAAAACAATACTTTAAAAGTATCTTATTAGGGACACTAAAACGAGAACAAAGTCCTGAAATGGGAAAGAAGGGGGCTGTTAGCGACCTTCCACTCAGACTGCCGATCTGGTTTCCCCAGCATTGTCCCTTGGTAGGCAGCTTGTGTGTGTGCGTATCAATGCAGGGAAGACTCGAGTTACCTACTTTACTGGGAGAGTCTTACTGTGTGTGTGTCTGTGTGGGGTGGGGCCTTGAATTCCCTGCCTCACAGGCATATGTGTGTGTGTGTCTGTGGAGAGAAGAAACTTGAATTACCTGCTTCACAGGCAAATGAGTGTGAGAGTGTATCTGAATATTTTGTCCTTTGTCCCATTGTTATTCATCCCTACTGTGCCTAGGACATACCAAAAACACTTACTTTCAAATGAATAATTCATTAAAACTAACCTATTAATGAAATTAAATTTATAAAAAGTGGCAAAACTTTTATCCGTAGGGTATTTAGACTCAAGCTGCTGCCAAACGCACATTCGATTGGGGTAAATCATTTTTTAAATTTTTGGTTTGTCATGAATGGTATAATCCTATTCATTATTTCCCCTGGCATACTAAAGTACACCAACTCTGACACCCATCCCCCAACGATTGACTAAGGACAGACAAAAATGTGGGGGCGTGACTCTTGGCAGTTTCTCCCTCAAAAAGAGACGGACGAAAACCAAAACCAACAGCAACGCTGCGTCTGGAGTAGTCGCCTCTCTTCACCTCCTCCTGCACGTTAGCCCACGGACACAGACCCAATCATGGGAATATCAGAAGGAGTAAAGTGTGTCAAGTACCTGATGTTTGTCTTTAACTTCCTGTTCTGGGTAGGTCTCTCGCCTTGTTGTGTGTTCCGTTAAAAGCCCTGTGGGATAGAGGCGCAAAGTGTGACTGAGAGTGATTTTGGAAGAGGCTTTGCCCTGACGCAGTTAGGGGGTGAAGAGACGGCTGCGGTTCTGGATTGACGCAAACGTAATGTTAGCCTTTCAATGTATCCGCCAGTTTGTGTCTTCCATTCTTCAGATTTGGATGTTTTGCGTGTTTTTTTAATTGTGTGACTTCGTGTGAATGGTAAACATTGTATAATGTACGTTTGCCCTGATTACATTTATCTGTTTGACAAGAACATGATGAAGAAGTGCAAGTGGATAGGTAAAGTTTTACACATTCTGCTGTGACGGGTAACGTCACCAACACTAGTGTTTCACTGTGTGGCTTCTGTAATCAGAGTTGTCAAAGACAGTAAACATTTGCTTGGCTTTTGGCTTCAAAACAATCGGGATGTTAATGGGAACGACCTGGGTTAAATGGCTGGCACTGGGAGTAACTCGATGGACTCGGGCCTATAACCCACAGGTCCAAAACCTTAATCACCTCCCCCGACTTCCGTTCTTTGTACTGTGGGCTCGGGGCTCAAATATTTTAAAATGGTGTCATTGTAATTTTAGGAAGGAGGGGGGTGTGCCTTAATGATGTGAAACTACCCTTTCTGTACAGCCAGTCACTGGGTGAGACACCCTTTTCATTAATCTTTCATTCCTGAAATATTTTTTGCTTGTCTCCATGGGCAATGAAACCTATATGCAGTATAGGTGTCAGTTTCAGTCCTAGCATTTTTGTTATCATAGTCTGTAAAAAGATAGAGCCACCCTATGGTCAGTGGTCAAGGATTAAAATCCGGAGTAAAACAGATCCAAGCATTTATTTGCCTCACTAGAAGATCTATAATTATCTCACTAGAAGAGTCTCAGTGTCTCAGTGTAGTCATGACTAGTACTCTTCACACTGATTTTCTTTTTAAAAAAACTTGGAAAACTTTGTCTCGGATTATGTTTAGAGCACATAACCCACAAAATCAAGGTGTGGAAAAGTATATGCTGTAACTTGTAATACAGCCGTGTAATATATACATATATATATATATAAAAACTTGTTATTGTCCCAACAATTGCAGTGATGGTACTATTTAGGCAGTGGGATCTATGGGATTAGAGATGGTGGGGAGGAACAGGGAGGAGCATGGCCAGCACCCCTGAGTTCAGGTGTGCAGTGGAGATTCTATGATGTCACTGACTGCTGGAGTGTTCTGTAGTGTTGTCATTGGCTCATGTAGTTTTCCATGATGTCATTACTGGTTTATTTGAGATTAATTACATTTCTTTGAGATTTTGTTAGCTTAGTTATTGGCTATTATGAAGTCAATTTTCTCTCAGCCACATACTCTTTAAAAAAGCAAACTATTTGCGCTGTTGTTTTCTTCTTTATCTCTTTATGACATTTCAGGACTGCCGGTTTCTAGCTCAAGTGTATCTGCTGGTTGCTGGCAGAGATCTTGGATGTACAAACAAAATCAAACATAGTCATTTTATCTGTGAAAATCATTCAGATGTTTAAAATGCGTAGGGGTCCATTCGAAAAGGAACTTGCTTGCCTGATCTGAGATCATTCTTGTAGTCTTTCCACAGACAATGGCTCCATTTGTAAACACCTTTTGGCATGTAAGTTCATTTGCTGAAAGCTGTCCTGCTTGCCGCTGATGACAGATTTACCTTCCTCTCTGGCTCATTTAAATAGAAGATGATAGGAACAATATTTGTCCGATACCTGTAAATACTTCTCAACTAAAGTACAAGGGTGTAAATCGCAGTTTAAGTTTATAATGAGGCCTTTGACATAAACAAGGAATGGTCACATAATTAGGAATTACTTTTGTTCTCTACAAAAACAGGCCTGTTGAACTCAATGGTAGGCTAAGCAGAGCAATGCACCTCCCAGTAAGGTTTTTAGGAACAGGAATTACCAGTTTTGACGGCGGTATTGGTATTCTGTTTCAATAATGGCTGCAGTAAAATGTGGCCAACTTGATAAAATACTATCCTGCATATTTCGCTGACTGTCAATCTGAGCTCTCATTCATGGCTTGAGTCAAACAGATTCCTGCCATAGTTGTACCATAACCGAAGGCAGGAATAAGTAGTCCAATTGTATAAACACAGCTAAAATGGAAGGCACCTTGATCAAATATGTTTGTTATTCTTTCAGCTTGCAGGGACAGGAGTGTTGGCTGTTGGACTATGGTTGCGTTTTGACTCAAAAACCAAAGGCCTTTTTGAGGGAGAAGGGTCTCCCTCTGTCTTCTTCACAGGTAAGGCTGGGCCACTCCCAATATCACACCTTGGCTTTAAGAGTGACTGGTAACCATGGGAACAAGCTATGTCCTGCTTTGTTCAGTGAGACCAACCGTGAGATCATTTGAAAGGTGTAGCATGTTCATAGGAGGCTGCATCTGCCTGAGGTGTTTCCATGGAAACTCCCTTCCATACTCCTCTTCAAAGACTGATATTTGAACTTTTTATAAAAGCAGTAAACATTGCCTCATAGGATCTTATCAGAAAATACAGAATGTTGGGAGTAAACTGTGGGACATTTTAGGAGGGTTCTTGTGTAGAGTGGTGGTTCACGGTAGGATAGAGTAGGGAGGTTCCCTGTGGGGTTGTGTGGAAGGCGATCTGTTGGCCTGTGTGACTCTCGGTTCCCAGGCCGGGCAGCAAGTCCCTTCAGGAGTGATGTCTATTCACGGCAGAAACAGGGAGTTCATTGTTCCACACTCTGTTTTCTTTATAATCACTTGTTTTCGTGTTATTTTTCCACGAAACCGCTGACATCGAAAGAAAGAAAAATAATAAATAAAGCCGAATAAAGGACACGTATCTTTGTAGCACTGAATAAGAATGGGATATGCAGGCAAAACATTCTCTCAGCGGCTGGTCTTTGAACTAGGTTCAATTTAATTCTATTGTAGAATATTACAAACCATGATAGCATTGTGATAAAATAATCCAACAACAAACTGTCCTCTGGGCCTCACAGCAAACTACCCGAGTTGTACTAAAGCCATGCATCGTGGTGCAGGGGAGCAGTGCCCTCCGCAGGCCTGCAGGTCGCTCACCCAACTTCACTTCCTTTCTCAGGGGTCTACATCCTCATTGCCGCTGGGGCTCTGATGATGATCGTCGGCTTCCTGGGCTGCTGTGGGGCCATTCGGGAGTCGCCTTGCATGCTGGGACTGGTGAGTCTGCCAATGTCTGGTCAACATGCTGTCCGCCCGCCTCCTCCTTTTTAAATATCACACCATCACTCCAAAGGTCTCTCCTTTCACAGGATAACATAAAGTGTGTGCACCTACTGTAACGATCCTCTTAGAGAACTATATAAAACTATGAAAACATACTGAGAATCATGGGGCAAGTGGGCCACTGACCCTGAAGTCCTGCGTTGCCAGCGCTCCTCAGCAGGAGAGCTTGCGATCGGCCTCCCACAGGACTCAGGGCTACATGGCTGCCCGTAAATGGAAACTGTCAAAGTTAACGTTCACCGTTATTATTGCAGTTCTTCTTTTTCCTGCTCATCATATTCGCAATTGAAGTTGCGGCTGGAATCTGGGGCTTCTCCAACAAACAAAAGGTTAGTTTAGCCTCGGAACATGCCCTTAAATCCCGTCATCCACCATTCTCGCGGGAACCATCTCCCAAATGGACCTTCTGGCACCAAACAGCCAAAAGCCCTACCTCCTTAACTTTCCATCATGGCCAAAGTTTTGTGAAACTTTTTGGTATCATGTACCTGACTCTGATAAACATGTCCCATATAGTTCCCATAATGCCTTCCATACCCTCTTTACAGGGCTGCTGTTTATACATCACTAGCAGTCCTGTCCTCAGCAATGTCTCTCTCGTATACACAGGTTGTGGATGACATTACGCAGTTCTACACAGAGACGTTCAACAACTACAAACTTACAAAACAGGAGGCGCTGAAGAACACGTTGACCCTAATCCAGTTGGGGGTGAGTTCATCACTTTCCTAACTATTGCTTTTTAGCTTATTGTACCAGTAGCATTTAAAGGCTGAGAGTGCTACTGAACTTTCACATCCCCAGGCAGGTCTTGACGAAGGAGAAAGTGACAGAGATTTACTGCATTGAATTCCAATTTGCTGCTCTGAGGGATTTTCTTCTGAGAAACTTGCATAGTTTGCTATGTTAAACTGGATCATTTTCCACGTTAAGGGCAATTTAAGTTAAGTAGGCCTTTTAGCACGGTTCCTCCCTGAAACTGTCCCCCACCTACTCCACCTGTTGGCCTCTTGTGCAACACGGGGCTGCCTGCGGCAAGTTTAGGTTTTCTCTTCCCCGTTGCAATGCTGAGGAATTACACTGGCACCAAAGGACAGAGTGAGGGACCCGTTTAAAAAAGTCACTGGTTTCTGAACATAAATTCTCAAAGAGGATTGAATGAGAGCTGTTGCATGCTTGATGGCCAAGCTGCCAAGTTTGTGTTGGGCTTTCTTCCCTGTGAAGCGGCACGGAGGCAGATGTGTGTAGGAGCAGGGGTCAGCTCAAGCCTATGATTTCGTTCTCTCTCTCCAGCTCAACTGCTGCGGTCCCACAGGCGTCATTTTTGATGGCGCCAAAGACACGTGTCCAAACAAAGAGGGTATATTGGACCAGCTAGTTACCACGGTAAGGTCTCACCTGCCCCTCTCTCCCAGTGCAGGGAGGCAAACTTCAGTCTCTTCTGTAAACGGAATATGGAACTGCTTTGTTTCTTTGGGGGGAAAAAAAAAAAGGTTATATAGCTATTAATGACTTTGATTGATTTACACGTTTGCCTCTATCGTTAAATCAGAGTTGTCCAGCTGCCATTGATGAAGTCTTTAATTCCAAGCTCCACATCATCGGCGGGGTGGGAATCGGCATTGCCGTCATTATGGTAAGACCCAAAACTGTTTGCTTTAAGGTTTAATGGTCAACACTGCTTATAGAGTGAAAAATGAACCTGAATGAACCTTCACTGCCCATACATGCTGGTCAAGCTTGGTGCTATTCTTCCATCTTTACTGAGTCTTTGATAGTGATATTATAATATAATAGTGATATAACAGTGATATAATGATATAATAGCGAAATTATAATATAATAGTGATATTATAATAAAATAGTGATATAACAATATGTTGACATAATAGTGATATAACAGTGATATTGTAATAAAAAAGTGATAAAACAATGAAACTGTAACTCTCTCCTCATCTCTGTCTAGATCTTTGGCATGATCTTCAGCATGTTGCTCTGCTGTGCCATTAGAAAGACACTGGGAGTGTTGTAGGAATCCCTGTGTCCAGACAACAATGCCTTGTCGTTTGTTTCATTTAAGCTTTGCATATCTATGCAAGTTCTAATTGCCGCAACCTGGAGCCAGTTTGTCCCCCAATCACTGATAACGAATTCCATCCCTGGGAGATGTTGTAGTTTTTGTTTACATGGGACGGCTCTCATGAAATTTGACTTTAGGCAATTAGCCGATAAAATCGAGATTCTATCTAACAAATTAGCGGACATTAGCGGAATACCATTTTAGACAAATCTTTTTATTGGATCCTTTGTACATTTATATTTGTGGAAATATAATGTTTTTGCTGTATTTTGCTGTGTGGTTCTTGCAGATTTTCTTAAATTACATTAAATCTTGACTTTTCTAATCTTTAATACGAGCAACATTTATTAAATATATTTTGTTTAGACAAAAAAATGTATTTGTTGTAAACAAAGAACATGTTAAACATGTTAAATTGCCAAATAAAATAGCGATGATACTTTTGGACTGGGTCGTTGAGGAGTTTACTTTTTCATTTCCTTCATAATAAACAATGGACCAAGAGCTCTATTTAAGAATGACAGATCGTCAAATCCCCACGGCCGAGTGCTGGAACGGCCGTCGTCGTTATCTCGCGCCCTTCACTCTCAGTGTGGGGTCTTACCTAACGACAACGTATCCTGTCGTTACATAGAGCATTCATGCATTCTTTTTATACCTTGTTTCGATGTAGCAAGTGAAAACATTGCATAACGAGCCTTGCTTGCTTGAAGGAAGGGGGGTGGAACACCCTGAGCTACTACTGTCTACATTATCCATTTCCCTAAAGTCATATTACTTTTTTATTGTTTTTTTTATTTATTGTTATATTAATGTCATATAACTCCCATGAACCTCAGATACATGTACAGTAATCAGTAATCCAATCGGACTGGAACTCATGTGAATAAAGGATTGTTTTTTCCCAAAAAACTTTAAAACCATCACGGAACAAACTCAATGACTGAAATAATGATAAATAAAAAAATAAATAAAGTTTGCCCACTGATACATATTTTGTATAGAGCCCAAACAAACTGGTGTCTGTAAAACTATTCTTTGGCCAATTTGTTCTTCTGGGCTGCACAGCAATGAGGAAAGCATCCATGAGAAGAGTTTCGGGCACCACCCACAGATAAGACACACAGTAATGACATCAGTGTGGTGGCATGCAGAGGTTCGTCACGTTTCCCAGGAATCTGGCAGGGTGACATCGCCGCCTCTCACCTGGACGGACCACTGCTGGCTTGGTGTGGTTCCGCTTTGCGCAGGCCAAATAGAATATTCCACCGGTCCTGAGGGTTTCGGTCCGAGCGCAATCAGGGATCATGGGCCTAAACTGGCTCAACGGATTAAACGTCTCAAAGCTTGCTCGAAAGTCCAGCTGGGTGACAGCGCGCTCTCTCTTTAATTATTATTGTCATATATATATATATGGACAAAAGTATTGGGCTTAATCATTGAATTCAGGTGTTTGATTCAGTCCCATTGCCACAAGTGCATAAAATCAAGCACCTAGCCATGCAGTCTGCCTTTACAAACATTTGCAAAAGAATGGGTCGTTCTAAAGAGCTCACTGAATTCAAGCGTGGTACTGTAATAGGATGCCACAATTGCAAAAAGTCAGTTCATTAAATTTAGATATTCCATGATCAACTCTAAGTGGTATTATTGCAAAGTGGAAGCGTTTAGGAACCACAGCAACTCAGCCACAGAGCGGGGTCGCCGAGTGCTGAGGTGCATAGTGCGTAAAAGTCGCCAACGCTCTGCTGACTCAATAACTGCAGAGTTCCAAACCTCCTCTGGCATTAACATCAGCACAAAAACTGTGCGCCGGGAGCTTAATGTCATGGGTTTCCATGGTCGAGCAGCTGTATGCAAGCCTTACATCAACAAGCACAATGCCACACGTCGGATGGAGTAGTGTAAACAGTTTTGGGAAGGCCCTTTTCTGTTCCAGCATGACTGTGCCCCAGTGCGCAAAGCAAGGTCCATAAAGACATGGTTGGATGAGCTTGGTGTGGAAGAACTTGACTGGCCCGCACAGAGCCCTGACCTCAACCCTATCAAACACCTTTTTGATGAACTAGAACGGAGATTGTGAGTCAGGCCCTCTCGTCCAACATCAGTGTCTGACCTCACAAATGCTCTTCTGGAAGAACAGACACACTTCAAAATCTTGTAGAAAGCCTTCCCAGAAGAGTGGAAGCTGTTATAGCTGCAAAGGGGGGACCAACTCTATATTTATGCCTATGGATTTAGAATGGGATGTCATAAAAGCTGCTGTAGATCTAATGTGTAGGTGTCCCAATACTTTTGTCCATATAGTATATATATTATATAAATTCAAAGGTGGAATGTATTAGAATGACAAACAAGTGAGAAATCATGTTTCTCTTACATATATTTTTTAAACATATATTTTTCCCCTCTTTGGAAGGGGGAAATCTTTTTTTTTTTTTTGGCTGAACTTTTTTGGCTGGCATTGAAATCAAATTGACTCTATATATAGATTTAAGTCTTTTAAGTACAGCTTGTGACAGAATTAGTCATTTTATTGTTCAAAGCCTCAAAGCCATATGTTCAAAGCCAAATATACCATATCCGGCAAAAGAACAGCCTTTTCTAGCAATCTTTGAATCAGGTTGAAAACGTGTTTTTTTGCAATTTGTTACATTTATACACATATAACATTACTGCAATACTTTTAAACACTTCGGAAAATAGGATGACATCGCTAGGGAACCTGCCCTTACACTCAGCCAGTGTTTCTCCGTGTTACCCTGGCCTTCAGTAGATACACATCTACTGAGGCGTGCTTGAACATGAATAGCTGATAACAGAGAGAACAGTTTGGACTCACTGCTGCCGCTGTGACGGGCCCAGTGACTGTGGCTGTCTGAAATCGCCCACTCGTTCCCTCATTCACTATTTCCTATATAGTGAATGGCAGTGAGGCCACTAAATTTCACCAGTGATTGAACGAAATGAGTAAGCGATTTCAGACGCTGACGTAAATTTCCTGCGTCAGAGAGCACTCGGGAGCTGACGCAGACATTTTGTCATGAACATTTCTCCTGTGTGGTATCATGAATTTTAGTATCTATAAAAATATAATTTTATAATATGAAATAAAAATGTTTTACTGTGCATACCCCAGGCATTCTGTGTTTTATTTTTGCATTAATAAAAAATTAATCATAATACAATTAATCTTTTCGCAAATGTTCATTTGTTATGCTTATTACATTAATGATAGAAAGACTTGTCATGTTTATGTATATATTTTATTTTTCATAAAAATATAATTGAACAGAATGAAAACGCTACTGTTATATATATAAAAACAAAAAAATTGTTGAAAAGTAAACTACCAACAAAAACTAACACAAGTGCACAAGCACACATTTTTGCTGGGTTCTTCTTGTCAGTGTCCTCCACCCGAGTCCGGAGGCAAACTTGAAGCAAGTTAAAAATAAATAAAATTTAAAAATCTGAACTCTGCCGCTGTCTCCGCGTTGGATTATGGGAAATAGGGGTCGAAGAGTGTACATCGTATGTACCCTCGAAATCATATTACATTGTGGGTAAGGATGAGTGAACAAATGTAGGGAACGAGATGTAGGGAATGAATTCGGACACCACTACAAAATGGCCGACACCCTAAATAGTGCACTATTTAGTGGATAGGGGCTCGGTTTCGGAGACGGCCTGTGTTTGAAACAAGGCTCTGTCATGACCCGATTGCTATGACGACAGGCCTCGCCTCTGCTCCTCAGAACAGAGTTGAATCAGACACTCTAAAATGTTCGGTCCATCCAAAATCTCAGAGACTCTGAGATTACCATCTTTCCGTTAGCAGACAGAGGAACAGAAGAGGCGAATGGTAACGTATTTGGTCCAGCCCCGAAGAACCAGGAATTTCGGGAGGAGAGGAATGTGTGACTCAGCTGTGAAGAGAACTTCCAAGATCTGCCGCCACTTCAACATTAGCTTCTTGCCTTATTGCCAAACCACACAAGGACAGAAAAGCACCTTTAATCCTTTAGTCATAATGACTCAGCAAACCCTAAGTTGTGATCAGACCACCATGACATGTTAATACATGTCATGTTAATGGTATGTTAATGTGATGTATTTTGCCGTCCCAAAACAAACAATCTTGAGTCTATTTAATTATAACCTTGGAAACCCAGGACCTCCTGTTGCTTCATTAAGGGACTGCCTGTGCCATGAAAGCAAAACACACACATTCTAAAAGTTCACCAATTCCCCCAAGGAGACGCACAGTCCCCGAGATCTCGCCACGTGAGACGGATTGCATTCCCTCCTCACCCATACCTCCTACGGGAGGCACAGACATGTTGAACATGCTGAAACAACAGCAGATCGCCATAAGATTCTGCAGAAAGAGCACTGTTGGTTTTGTGATAGCCTCCCATACTTCAGTTAAAAGTTATCACAAGGAAGCAGGTGAGACATTGTGCTCCACACTGACCTCTGCTGTTCACACCCAGCGACTGACGAAAAGGCCAAAGGGCCGCGACTGAAACTAGCTGTACGGTAGTTTACTCTCATCTATAAATACCAGAGATGTATGATTGAACAGAATTTAATCATAGAAATAATAAACGGTCCAGGATCTAAAAAAAATATTTTTAAAAACCCACCCAAAAAAGACTTCCCAAATCACCCACCAGACTCTCAAGGCTTCTCAAAAGGTAGCTTCCTAGAGAATACTTGCTTTGCATTACATTATCATGTAATGGCCTGAGCTTGAACTTATCATAAGTGTATAATAGAATAAAAACTTTATTGTCCACCCAAGGTGGAAATTTCTTCTTTGATTTCACTGTGCATAATGGAGAAAAATAACAAGATATCTTAAACATTCAATACAATATAATATAATAAGATTTTAAAAATTCATATGCAAACTACACATATACACATGCATGCCCACAGATTCCCCTACACCTACAGAGGTGCCGATGGTAAACAAAACTAATTTATTAACATAATCCTGTTATGGCACACTATTGAGCAGACTAACAGCAAAACAGAGAGCATCAGTCAGCTCACAACGTATAGGGCTGCATCGGTCCAGGTGGATCCAGCAGACCTTACGTTGCCCTTAGTTTGACAGCTAGTAAATCCATTTGGGACTCATCATGTCTCAGCCAGAGGCTAATTATGAAGAACCAATAAACCCAGGACCACGCCCTGACCGGAGTTTCTTGTCCGCCCCCACAGCACCGGACAGTGTGGCTGGGGACTCCTCTAATTACTGAAATAATTGTGAGGTGCCCCTGGGCACGGGAACTGTCTGGTGTTTGAGTCCACCATCGCACCACAGTCCGTGGGTTCTGGCAGTGCTTCTGTGGCCGAGGCGCTCGGAGCCAAACCTCAACAGATCGACACACTGTGAAAATTAGATCGACGCACTGTGAAAATTAGATCGACGCACTGTGAAAATAAACTGATTCTGAGCCAGAATACAACTGATCGACACACTGTGAAAATGAACTGATTCTGAGCCAGAACATAACTGATCGACACACTGTGAAAATTAGATCGACACACTGTGAAAATAAACAGATTCTGAGCCAGAATACAACTGATCGACACATTGTGAAAATAAACTGATTCTGAGCCAGAATACAATTGATCGACACATTGTGAAAATAAACTGATTCTGAGCCAGAACACAACTGATCGACACACTGTGAAAATTAGATCGACACTGTGAAGATCGACACACTGTTAAAATAATGATTCTGAGCCAGAACTCAACTGATCGACATACTGAAAAAATTGATTCTGAGCCAGAACACAACTGATCGACACACTGTGAAAATAAACTGATTCTGAGCCAGAACTCAACTGATCGACACATTGTGAAAATAAACTGATTCTGAGCCAGAATACAACTGATCGACACACTGTGAAAATAAACTGATTCTGAGCCAGAAC
>JAOYSI010062530.1:0-23616 GCA_025775065.1 Hiodon alosoides | reverse complement strand
CCCTTCTGCCCCGTCGCCCCCCGTATGCCCCGTCACCCGCTGTCTGCCCCATCACCCCCCGTCTGCCCCATCACCCCCGTCTGCCCTGTCGCCCCCCATCTGACCCATCACCCCCGTCTGCCCCGTCACCCCCCGTCAGCCTCTCTCCTGCTCTGTCGAGCTTCGTGGTTCGTGATGACACATTACATGGGAAAGGACTCTGGGAATGCTTTAGTTAATGGACCCGTGAATCAGCTGAGGAGCACATTTAATTATGTATAAAGTAGAATGGCAGACAGGTCATGAAGTGATTTTTATTGAGATTTGGGCCACTGACCAATAGGGATTGTAATGTTAGACTACTTTAGACGAAACTGATTCAATCGCTTCTCCCTTGCTTGTTTTTCCCCTCAGGGAGTCATGTGACTCAGTTACCCTGACAGTGCTCAGACACACGCTGGTGAGTATTGTCTCCGACTGAGACCGGGTCAGAACCACTCGTGGTGATAATGGTTGCCACATCTAATTCAATACCCTCAATTATATTAATCTTGTGCAATATAAAAGCACATCTTACTAAAAATAGCTGTGACACAATAATAAAGCACAAGACTTTTCAAATTATCACTAATTAAAACAGGGGTCTCAAACTCCAATCCTCGCAGGCCACAGTCAGCATCTAAGTTACACATGGAATTACCACATGAGATTATTAATAATCTAAAAAAAACTCCAAGCTTTGTGGCTAGGGAGGACTGGAGTTAAAATAAGTGTGTGTGTGTGTGTGCGTGTGTGTGTGTGTGTGTGTGTGTGCGTGCGTGCGAGCATATCTATGATGGATGTGATGTGATGGATGACGTGTCTCTTCTCATCATGCAGGGGCCCAAGTCTGCCTTTTTAACGGCAGAGAAAAGAGCCCGTCTGAAGACCAACCCAGTGAAGGTCCGATTTTCCGAGGAAGTGGTGGTCAACGGTCACATGCAGGTACGGTTCTTACTGTAACTCAAAGGCACCTCCTGTTTCAGGAACGCCAGTTTTGTCCGGATATGGCGTTTCCCTATCTTGATTTTAGGCACGGCGCCACGTGTAGTCCCATGTTTGCATGAATATGCGTTGTTTGTAGCGTGTGCTGATAACCAGTGGGTTGGATCTCTCGATAGAGGAGATAATGTGGTGCGTTGCAAGTCTTAAGTTATTGGCGAGAGCTCCTCTTTGTGCATGCTGGTTTAAAAAAAGAAAATTCAGATGTATAATTGTAATACGTCGCACGCACTTGGATTTAAACTAAATCCTTGTTTAATGTCTGCCAGATAGTTAATCCGCACGACTGGTCTTGGAACAGAGCAAATTAAATATGATTTTACTGCAGATGGGATGTCTTAAGTGGGGCTGTCTTTACCACACTGAGACAGCTGTCCTTTGTCAGGCTGTCTTGCTGTGTGCGGTTGTGAGGAAATAGCAAAAAAATCATAACCTGCCCTGCCGCAGTCTGGTTTGGGCGTTGATTCGAACTGTGATTCGAGCCTTACTGGAGACGTGGACTGGTTAAGGACAAAAGTGAGCTGATGGTTTGACTTTCAGACACAAGGCCCTAAGACAAGTCTGGATTCCTGCAGTGGTCTTTAAGGACACCGAGCCGTACCACAATCCGTTCCTAAAGGTCATACTGACATGACTGTAGGCTGTAGAGACCAATGCCGCATCGGTTTCAAGAAGGAGCCGTAGAGATCTATTCAATAACCTCTACAACACCTGTTTTCTGTCCCTCCAGGGAGACGCTCTGCTGTTCCTGCCCAATGTCCTGAAGGTCTACCTGGAAAACGGCCAGACCAAGGCCTTCAAGTTCGAGAAAAAAACCACTGTAAAGGTATTCAGCTCTAATGTATTCACTTTACTCCTGCCTAACGTCCGTCCATATTGAAAACATGTCACGCTCAAGGGTTGAAGTTCAATAAAGGCTATCGAGCAGGAAGCTGTGAGCCCCGTGGCCCCATCTATAAGTGTGCAGCCTCAGCAGAATTTCAAGGCAGCCACCTGGACGTGCAGCCCAAAGGTGCGCAGTCTGGGTTTCCTAGCTCCTGTTTGGCATGATGTGATTGGTAGTGGCTTGTTGCTGCTGTGCCCTCCTCCCAGGACATTGTGCTGACGCTGAAGGAGAAGCTGTCCATCCATGCCATTGAACACTTTGCTCTGGTTCTGGAGGAGCAGTACAGCATCGCCCCGCTTCTCCTGCTGCATGAAGACGAATTCATTCAACAGGTACACAAACACACACACACACACACACGTGCACACACATGAGCACACACACACAGACATACATTCACACACATTTGCACACACACACACACACATTCACACTCGCGAACACACACACACACACACACACACACACACACACACACACACATACACGCACACACATGCATTCACACGCACGCACACACACACACCCATGTGCACACACACACACATTCACACACACGCACACACACACACACATCAAACCCTGAAAAAAACCTGTCTTATATGTTCCCCAATGAAGCCATTGATGCAGTGACAAATCACCAAATTTATTAATCTTTAACCTTTACGGTAATGCCAAATCACCGATCCCTCCCAGGTGGCGCAGAGGTCCCGTGACTACCGCTGTCTGTTCCGGGTGTGCTTCTTACCCAGAGACCCCCTGGACCTCCTGCAGGAGGACCCAGTGGCCTTCGAGTACCTCTACCTGCAGGTGAGATCTTGGGCTGTGACTGGAAATCTCGCTTTTTAAGGGTCGTGCGTGCATTAAGGGCTTCTTAACGCCATTCATGGCGGGGCATGGGCCGTACGCAAGATGTGCAGGGCAGTGGGAGGGTGAACCGCGCTCCCTGTGTGCCACCCGACCCAGAGCGTCAGCGACGTGCTCCTGGAACGCTTCGCCGTGGAGATGAAATGCAACACGGCCCTGCACCTGGCTGCCCTGCACATTCAGGAGAGGCTGCACAGCTGCGGGCAGACGCACCGGACTTCCCTCAAGAGTGTCACGTGAGCTCCCGTTAACTCCCACCGGGGGGCGTGCACACAAGCGATCTGTACCGGAGCTCTGGGACCGACACGCCTATGCGTACTGGAGAATGCACTGATCGATTTCACCCTCGTGGGAGAACACCGCCGCTCGGTTTTAAATTCCCACACTTACCGATTTGTGCTTACGCTGAGAAACACACCTAACGAGAAGGCGGCGTGCAGAATCGCGCACACACAACGTAGTGTCCATCCAGATGGGGTCCTGTTGAGCACGTGCATTCGATAACTTCTGCAGCGTTCAGAGTTTCCGTGCGTTTCCGCCAGGAAGGACTGGGGCATCGAGAGCTTCATCTCTCCAACCCTGTTGAGGAACATGAGTGAGAAGGACCTGAGGAAGGCCATCAACTACCACATGAAGAAGATCCAGGCCCTGCTGGAACCCAAGCAGAAGGTGGCGATCCCTCCGTGACTCGTGCGTTTCTGCCTGGTGTCACCGGTCAACTTGATTATGGTTGACACAGAGTGCTGAGACAGATCCTTATTATTCCATATAAGCTCTGTTGCAGTCCAGATGACTTCCTTTCCAATCCTGACACGGTGACACCTTTAACAATGAGCCCCCAGTAACACTTCTGTCTTGCTTACTTTTTGCCCCTAGATTGGAAATTTCAGTGTACCATATAGTAAGCATGCAAAGATTCATGCAGTCACAGAACCGCTGTGTGCTAGTCTCGCAAAAAAAAAAAACGATTGGCCGGCCCTGCCATTACAGTTGCTGTATCTGTTTCCAAACAGGTGATATCCGCCACTCAAGCGCGACTGAGCTACCTGACACAGTTGGGAGAGCTCCAGTCGTACGGTGGGAAGTCCTTCACGGCCACACTGTTGGTAGGAGAGACGGTTCCAGAAGACATTCCTTACTGAGATTTCTTTAGAAAGTTATCATCGCTCCAACTGAATAGGTCGGACCAGACTTAGTTTTTCAAATAAATTGGGTTCTACTATATTATAAATTAAAAATCTTCCTTTCTGAAAACTGGTACTTTTTCCCCCAGAGAATGGTTTAGGTTGTTCATTAAATGCAGAAAGTGAAAGGCATGAAATTGAGTTTGTTTTTTTTAACCTTGCACTCAAACTCTAAACCCCCCATTTCCAGATTTAGAACAAAAGTTAGTGTTTCCATCACAGAGCAGCTGGCCCCGTCCCACAGGGAGAGAACCATCTTCAATGAGTCAGAATACAGTCAGCTGGAGGTTGACAGATTGGGTTCACCGAGGGCCTCTCTCTCTCTCTCTCTCTCTCTCTCTCTCTATCTCTCTCTCTCTCTCTGGTTCCACCCCCACCCCCAACCCCAACCCCCAACCACTTCCAGCTTCAGGACAGAGATTCGATGGTTAACCTGCTGGTAGGTGCCAGATATGGCATCAGCCAGGTCATCAACCACAAGCTGAAAATCATTGCACCACTGACGGAGTTTAGCAGCATCAGCCGCCTGGATCTGCTGCCAGAGACGGAGCGGGTCAGCCTGGTCAAGGTCTACCTGCAGGACGTCAGGGTACGCGCCTTTTGGGTCGCCGCCGGTTCCTGGCGCTTTCCTGCCCCACGACGCACAAGTGATTGTGTTGAAGCATATTGACGGAAATGAATTTCAGAGCTTCATTCATCCAGACAGGGACGTACGTAATGTAACCTTTCTCTTGCAGTCAATAAAGAATCTCTTCACCATCACCCACCGTTCAATAATTCAGGGTGTGCCTGAGGTTGGCCAGGCAAAATACATGCCTTGGAGGAAATGAATGGGGAAAGAAATGCAAATCAAGAGGCGTCGGTCTCGGAGAAGAAGCTGCGGAATTCAAATTCGCCGAATTACAGGGCGAAAAAGCAGAATTTAACCAATGCTTTTAAAAACCTGATTGTAGTTTTGCCTGTTTTAACTGCAGCAAATGACCTTACTCATGGAGTCTGCCGCCGCTAAAGACCTGACCTGCTTGGTGACTGGTTACTGCAGGCTGTTCATGGACCCGGCCCTGTCCGCCTTCTCCTCGAGCAGCCACCACAAGGTGCACCGCATCTCCGCCGGGGAAGGTAGGGAGGTGAGGGGGGGACGATGATGAGCGATAAGGTTGGGTAGCGTAGTAAGATTGTCTGAAACTGAAAGTCTCCTTGAAAACAGGCGGTGAGGTTTACTTTTGTGTCTAATTTCCGGGCACACTTCTGTTGCGCGCTTGAAGGCCACGAGTCACGGCGCCGCAGCGATCCAGAGGACACCGACGTGCTGTGCAGCTCCGCCACCGCACTGGTCGACCTGCACTTCTCTCGAAATGACAGTAGGGCGGCGCCAGCGAGTCAGAGGGAGAGACAGCTGGAGGGAAAGGAAGACGAAGAGGGAGAGAAGGCAGCACCAGCGGATAAGGTTACGGCCGCAGCCTCAGGGGAACGTGTGGAGGAGGCGGAGGAAGGAGAGTCGAACTCGGACAAGCGGTCAGAATCACCGGACAGGAGCCACACCGACTCTCTCTCTGACCTGCCGGACGGGAACCACGCGGCCCCTTCCCCCATCGTTTCTTTAAACCCAGAGGTGAACCTCCCTTACATCCTGGACACCTCCGCGCAGCAGGACGTAAAGGGTGAAGAGACGGCCCCCTGTCCCAACAGTGTGGATCACGCTGCCCAGCCCTTACTCTGCTTCGCCGAGCTCTCCCTCATGCCTGACTGTCTCCCAAGCCCACCCGAGGCTACCGATGAAGAGGAGGAGCTGCGCGGGTTAGCGAGGCGCGGAGACAGGGCACTCGCCTTGGAGGGGCGTCTCCCCGAACCACAACCCGGGGCGGCCCCGGAGGGAGAACCGACCCAAGTCCAGGATTCACCACCAGCTCCTCTCCAGCCCTCCCCTAGTTTCGTAGACAGCAGCTCAGAGGAGGAGTTTTTCGACGCACAAGACAGGTTCATACCTTCAGCATTCAGAGAGAAAGCAACAGGTAAGTTTCTCTCACCGTTTACAAGGTTTCGTTAGGTGGTAGTCAGAGGTGAGAGGAGCAAAGATAAAATGTCTTTATACTTTAAATTTAACCCAGCGCCCACAGCAAATAACAAACAGTAAGGATCATTTGAATCAATCCCAGGTGCTCAGGATTTGTTCTCTTCGAGGAAAATATAAATTTTATTAACGAAAATTCACATATAGAAAAAGAGCAGTGTAAGTGTTAAAATTATGATTTATATTTCATTTGAAAAAAGTGAAGGACTTAACTAGTTGGCCCTTTGCTCCTGTGAGCTCTGACCAGTATGAAATGGAACTAATTCCTTCCTTTCAATGGGCAGTGGGTTTAAACGGGTACCACTCAAATTCTTACCCGTGCTGTACGCAACGGTACCCAATGTTAATACAAGCTGAGAATGATTTTACATGCAGTGCCGTTGCTTGGTTACCAAATACCCATCTCCACTCTAAAGATGTAATCTTAACGCAATTAATTGCGCATCTTAATGCACGTGAACTTTAAATAAATAAATCACTGTTTAAAGACGGCCGATGCTTTTTTGCAGAAAGTTGCTTGGAAGGGGGTGGCATGACACGGACACTGAACCTGTGCCACCTCAGCGAGGTGGAGCGAGAACAGAACCAGGACGAGCGACGAGACGGGACGAGGGAGGGGGAGGGAACGCCTTGTCTTACCTCGCCCCGCCGGCGCCGTCCCTCCGCGAAGACCACCTGCGCCTCCCAGGAGCGGGAGGAGACAGGGCCTCCAGACTCGGGACTCCCGCGTCTCGCTGCTTCGCCTGCAGAGGGGAAATCGGCGCACCTGGGCCCCAGTCCCGTCATCAGCTCCGGCTCTCCCCCGTTGGTTTCCCCCGACAGCTTGACCGACGAGCATCTCTCGCCCGACGTCACGGCGACGGAGCCAGAGACCAAGGAGCTGCGATCCGAGTCGCCGCCTGCAGCCTCGCCCCCGGTTTTGCTCTCCCATCACGTGGTGCTCAGTGAGGCGCAGGTCGACACCCAGGGGCAGACAATGGAGGGAGTCGGAGAGGTGATGGTGGAGGAGCCAGAAGCCACACTGAACTACAACGCCGGTGAACTACAACTCCCAGAACAGCCGTCACCTCCAGGTTTCACTGGGCGGGGGGAGGACGGCGAAGGGAGGGTCACTCTCTCTCACGCTGCGATTCCTTCCGTCCCTCTTCCACCATCAGATCCCTGCTCCCTGTTAATACCCAACAGCCTAGAGCTGAGAGCTGAGACTGAGGAGACCCAGCGGGAGACAGACTCTTGCAGTCTCACTCTGGATTACTGGAAGAGAAACGGCCGGAGCCTAGCGATGCTAGTGAGGAAGGACCTTTCCCTTAGCTGCGAGAGCCTTCTGCCCGTAAGAGCAGAGGCGCATTGTTCATCCAGCAGGGCTGTCAAAGAGGTGTCTGCCGCAACCAAAGAACCACTAAGCTACTCATTGGGGCTAGTGGGCTGTCTCTCCAATTCAGTTCTTAGAGCCAAGATCCAGAGGCTGCCTCAGTACCTGTCCCGATCACAGGACACTCTCAGCTGCTTGGGCAGCAGCAGCACTGACACGGTGGACAATTCCCCAAGAGCCACTGACAAAATCCAGGTCACCACAGATGCCACCATGGTTCCGGAAGAGAACGCGGGTGATACGTTAGAAGCCATAGAATTTGCAGATGAAGTCACAGACGTGGACACCGAAGGGCTAGATGAAGCAACTGTGCTGCAGGGTGAGGTCAAAGGGGTCAGCTCCAACTCAGAGGTGCATGCTAACACGAAATCAGACGCACTCTCGCCTCTCTCAAAGTCTTACATTCAAACAGGAAACTCAGAGTTGAGTTTGGGCAGCCCTGGGTCGGCGGTGCAATCGGGAGAAAACGCCAGATCAGCTCAGGTAGAGAGCGGTTCACCTGGGGTGACCGACAGAACACAGGCCCCAAATGAGGTTTGCGGGGCTTTAAAACTGTGCGAGTCCAAGCAGCCTCAGTCCTGGCCCCATCCTTTCCCCCAAGGGAAGGCTCAGGGCTGTCCCACGGTGATGAAAGTGCACCAGGCTCCCCGGGAGACCTGCGGGTGCCGGACCACCTATTCTAACTGCTTCAGCGGGGAACAGGACAGGGGCACTTTCGACGAGGAGCTAACCGTGCACGAGTTCCACTGTCGGACACAAAAGGCTTCACTCACCACCACGCCCCCGTCCCTCCTCCCCTCCTCCCCTATCCTGGCTTTCAGCCGCGGGCTCCTGCCTCGCTCCTCCTCCGCAGAGCTGAGCCCCTCACTGTCCCCCATGGAGTGCAGCCCGGCAGATTCCCCGGAGAGCACTCTGAGCCAGCTGAGGGACCGGCAGTACGTGCTCCCGGGAGGGTTCGCCCTGCTTCAGCGAGACATCGGGCTGCTCCAGGCCGTCCTGCACGACAAGCCCAGAGGCCAGGACCAGCACCACTGGGAGACCTGCGTGGCCCACTTCTCCCAGAACCAGCACCTACTCCACGCCCAGGCGCGCAGGCTGATGTCGGACTGCCAGCGGGTCATCCGGGTAGGCCAGACCCCCGAGGAGATGCTGCGGGCCCTGGCCGGCAGCTTCCACGCCCTGGTCAAGCTGGCCGACACGTGCCTGTGGTTCTCCACCTGCGGCCAGTGCGAGGGCAGCCTGGGTGAGGTGCTGGCCAGCCTGGAGGAAATTGCCAAAGCGTACGGAGACTTTTCCCAAGCAGCGGAGCGGGCGTGCGGAAGGAAAAGCTGCCATGACCTGAGTATAAAACTGCTGGCGGGGCAATGCACGTCCCTCACGGCCTCCGTGTTCTGCCTCACGCAGCTCTACGGCACCCTCGCTGCCCTTTGATTCAGCCCGGAGCCCTGCGTGCTGGGAGACTCGTGCTGGGAGACTCGTGCTGGGAGACTGTAGGGCTGACACAAACTGGATGGGGCCAGAACCGAGGACTGCAGAATGAACTACAGCGCCCCACGCAGGCTACAGACTCTAGACTTCAAGCTGACACGCTTGGCTTAGGCGTATGTATTTATGTCATTGGGAGAACGTTTTATTTATTTATTTATTTATTTATTTCCTTAATGTATTATTTTTTTTTTGTCTGGTGTCGAGAAACCAACGGACAGGTTTTAAGTTTCCAGCCGCAGTTAATTTCCTACTTCCTGCCTCGGAGCTGACTCTGCAGAGCGTAATTTGATTTATGCTCATAGTTTCACCTTTCGGTGGAAGTTGACAGTTGACCCTGACTTCTGACTTCTGACTTCTGACTTCTAACAGAGACCAACCTGCCAACACAAACAAGAATAATGTGTTTATACCGTTATACCGGAACGGCTGGATCAGATTTTTTTGTAACCATTTTGTTCCAGGTGTGCGTTTTTTGTTATTTTACCTCTTCTTCTACCTTGAATACTAATCGATAGTGCTTATGCCACTCTTCAGGTGTTTTAGTAGCTGAAGATGAATGGTATTTTCGTCACTGCACATATTGGGGAAAGTGAGTCAACGATGTCTGGTCACTTTTACTTTCAGTTCCAGAACCTTCCTTGGACAAAGAGTTTTGTGATTTAACCCTCAATTATAAGAAACACACTCTATACTTCAGTATAGATAAGTTCTTAAACATTATTTTCCAAATGTATCTTACTACACCGATGAAATCATCTTAGATGAATAATTATGAAGAATTTGTTGTCTTTGGCATGTAATTGACAATCTTTCACGTAAACGAGCAAGGCAAGTTTGTTAGCTACGCCTATTCTTAAGGTTTTTTTTTTTTAATCTTAGGATTGTATCATCAGTGAACTGCAACAGCTAGTATCCTACAGTTTCACAGTGAAGGTTGATCAGGAAGAAAATTCTAAAGTCAACACTGTGAACTGTAGTACCCCTCTTCCAGAAATCGCCACATTTTATAAGTCTAGTAATGGTAATTCCGTGCAGGACACAATATCACCATATATATTCCTCTTTCTTTTAGGTACTCATACATAACCCATTCATTACTTCGTAAACATCTTTTATTTTTAATGTCCAAAACCACAGACGCCTGCAGCAATGCAACACTGCCTTCTGTGGAAAGCATACATGGCTATTGTCATTGTAAAATAAGTCACTCAACTATTCCCGATAGTTTTCCGGTTTCTTACCTCGGTCGCTGTCGTTGTTCTCGTGTTGGAAGCTTTACAAAGCCTTGTTTCAGGTCAAATGTGCCCGTGAAAACCCGGTACTGGTCCATGTTAGAATGCAGGAGGACGAAAAGAAGCACAACGTCATCCGACATGACAGAAAGATAACAGAGTACGCAATGCCTTTTATTTAATAAGGACTGCATCATAATTACGAACCTTGTGAAATACTGGTTTCTTATGGATTAGGTATGAAAATCCCATAATGGTCATTAAAACCCCGTGCTGCCTTTTTCCAGTCAATATTTCTTGTTATCATGGTTTTTCATTCGTTTTTAAATGTAATTACCGTTTACACGGATCCAAATAAACCACCCCTAGCGTTCTACCTTTACGAAGTTAGCCATTTGCATAGTTAGGAGAATAGTGGCGGTTGCGGAACATTTGTTTATTTACCAAAAATATTTTTTTAACCACAGAAAGAAAGTAAGTAGATTCAAGATCCTGTTACCTGAGCATTTTCTAAAGGAAGGCGTCAAAACTATCGCAAATTTGTATAAAACGGATAATGCTGGTTAGAATGACATCCGATTTTTGGAGAGTTAGACTGAATGATGAAAAAGGGACAATCACCATTGTTTTTTTATGCCGCATTCCAACATGTAAAAGGTTCATTGGAAATAAAGATGTGCCTTTTAACATTGTACGGTGGCTGGTTTTCTGTATGTTTCAAATAACACAGTAAAGGTTGTCTGGTGAAGCTGTGCGTTTTACTGATCCAAACGGTTACTAATCCAAAATTTAGCAGTGCTGTGGGACCTTTGAGCCGGCTACCTTCCCTGAATAGCCTCGGTAATATACATCTGGACAAAAGTGCCTTTTAAGACACAAAACGACTAACAACGTAGCACTCTTGTAAAAAATATCTTTGAAATGCTTGGGTTCAATATGACGTAACCAGTGGATGCCACAGTGGTTAATCTCAGACAATGTTGATTTAAAACAAATGTGGCGGATTAACTAAAAGAGAGAGAGATCACGCACCACACGACATAAATTACATTGTTCTTTTGTAATCCTTGCCATGGGTTATCGGTACACCTTCTGCAGCTAATTCATATAGATTAATTTATTATGGAAGCAACTGAGTATCTCGTTTCTAATTAAGACTAAATCCCGATGGAATCCCGAGGATTTAATCTCACTGCCCACCACACCACCTGCTTTTAGCTTTCAAGCATTTACTGGAGGATATATATATGCGCATTTAAATTAATACTTAAGAAAGGGCCAATGAGATTTAACAACATTAATTTAAGCTGACAGCAGCTACAGGCGGGATGTTGCATAATTATTTTAAGGCAGAGTGCAACCTTCTGGGGATGTTGGTATCTTCTACTGCGTAAATTACGCAGCATATGTCATATTCTCTTTCTCAACAGGTAAAGAGATTTAACGTCGGAGAGAGTTCTCTTACCATCAATGTAAATGCCGGTGAACTATCTGTCCACATTTTTAAAAATGCGTAGTTTCCGGAAACCGTAGAACGCATCTGTTATTCTTCTACGTCGTTACAAAAGTAATTGATCCATTAGAAAAAGCGGGACCGCACACTGATTTATGTTAAGAATGTAAGTTTTAATTAGTATTAGAAGTATTTAAATTGATCCAGGAGAGGGCAGTGTATGTAAAGACAAAACCGTTTCCGTCCCGACAGTCAACTTTTAAGTCTTCTGACGTCAAAGAGCCAATTTGTTGGCACTGCGCTGCATTCGGCTCTTGCCCTGAGACCGAAGTTTTCATAAAATTAGGATTCGCCGTTTAGGGTGGGAATGATCTTGCTTTCTTCATTGAATTGTCGATGTTCCTATCCTTGACGAAGCCATGAGTTGCATGTTCCAATGCTACAACGGTTATTGAAAACATTTATTTTGATAAACATATAAAATTATAATATAAATATTTACAGAACTGCAGTAAATAACAATATTTAAAGATATTATTTATACACGGATTAACGTGTGTTGCTTATATAGAAACACACAAGGAAGAAGAAGTGCTGAACGTCTCCCGCTGATCTCCTTCATAACGTTGGGGCAACGTTCTAAGGCGTCCCCGGGGAGACAAAAGTGAGATTACGCTCCTCCTTCATAACGTTGGGACAACGTTCTAAGGCGTCCCCGGGGAGCTCTTTCAACCAGAGTGAAATCTGGGGATAGAGTGAAACAGGTGTCAGAAGCCCTATAAGATCAGCTAAGGAGCAGAGACCCGACCCCTCTTTTCGCCCCTCGCTAATCAGTCCGGGTCCTGGGGCCAGGCTAGGTTGGACCAGTTTATGGGCATGCTCCGACAGCCGCAGGCCTCTATTGCTAGCTTGGAGCAGCATTTTGAGGAACCCGGCACTGCCCCCTTTGTCCCACCAGCCTTTCACAAGGCCGAGATGCAGGGGGATTTATTATGACTTGGGGTTTATTGGGGGTTTATATCTTCACTTGGGGACACAAGCCTTTCATTGTGAAGTGCATGCAGGTAATAGATGATGGATAGTTTAAATAGTCATTCTGCCAAATCAGATAGCATTGTCGTAGGACTTTTTCCATTGGGAACACACCATATCCCGGTCTGCCAAAACCATATTCCACACCATATCCCAGTCTGCTGAAATGCTACAGCAATATATTTCTTGGCTTGATGAAATAAGTTTGTACCCCCCTCCATTAAGTAATACACTTTTTTAAGTATTTTAAGAACCAACCATGTTTTCATGTTCAAAAGTCTCTGTCGCGCGCTACGGAATCTTTCGTAGGAGTGAGTCAGTCACACTCACAAGCCAACAAGAATGTTCACTAAATACCTTTTATGTCCAGTAGGGGTCATTGCTTAAATGATAAATGCAACGGATATTGGCTGTATAAACCTTGCAGAAGCTCCTCCTGGTCGACGGAAATTAATACTGCACTCTAGCCCAGGTACCAGCAATGATTTTGATGGTTTTGTAGAAACTTTTCCATGGCCTTATACAAAAAGGGCTGAGCTCTTGCTGAAGACAGACAGATTAATTTTACCCAGATTCAGAAATGTCTCATGTCTGACATGTACATCTACACAAACGTGGCTCAAACGAATGGAGATACTAATCAGCTTCAGCAGTTCCATCATTCGTTTCTTTTCAGTTAATAAGGCCCTTCGAACCAGAGTTTTGTGTCTCTAACAAAGCATGAAAGAGTTCCTGAATGACAGAAATATACTTGTACTTCGATGCACATTGGTGAGAAATTCTGCCTACACTCAATACATGTACTTTTATAACAATGTAACACACCCAGTCCAACACCCGACCCCAGATTTTTACCACAATCTACAAGTTGTACCACTGTAGCCAAGAATCCAACTCAGGTTACCACAACTACCTTACAGACAAGAGCGACAATTAGCTTGTTGAGCCAAAGACCTGAGTCTTTTGCTCAAGGAACCGATCATTCTCTTGTTAAATGGGGGAGGGAAGTAGTTGGATTAGCTCTTGACTCAAGTGACTGGATAAACAAAAGTAAAGATAGTAACACATAAGATGATAAGACTGATGATAAGACTGATCCTCTGACCAGATCCACAGCACATAAATGGATGGTCCAATCTTTGGCCCTCAAATGAACACCTCAACCAATGTTTAATACTGTGGTGGTGATGAGGCCAGCTCACTGTTCAGACACATAAAAAAAAACAACCTTGTACCTGGAGTCTACAGGCCCGTAAATTGTGGAAAACAACTTTGGCCAGTTTCATTGCTCTGCAGCCTGTCTCACAGTCACAACATGGATAGAGTGGAGCAAATTCACACTTCTGCCATCTGCCCTTTCACGCAAGCTTGAGCAGGAGCTCGTAGGTGGCGTTGATGATGCCCCAGGAGAGGATGGAGCGGTGGTAGTTGAGGTGTGCCCCCCGGAAGAGGTGCGTCACCCTCCCTTCCCGCTCCCTCCAGACGGTGAGCAGCATGGCCCGCGAGGACGGGAAGTCGCCTCCCACCCGAGCCTGCATGCGCGTCTTCAGCACGTTCAGCGGGTAGAAGGTGATCCCCAGCATGGCGCCCAGCAGGCCCCCGCAGATGAAGTCGTTGACCAGATGGGCGGTGTGGCTCCGGGCCTCGGGAAGCCGCTGCTTGATGGGGCCGCGGAGGCCGAAGAAGAGGACGTTGCTAGGGCCGTTGCGCAGCAGGATGGGCACCAGACCGCGGTAGCACTCCCGGATCCCGTAGTCCCGCACCAGCGTCCGGAAGGTGTGGAAAGTGTTGTTGAAGCGGCCGTGGTGGCGGTGGTCCTGCAGGAGGGTCTGGACCCTCTCGAAGGGGGTGAGGAGCGCCTCCGCCGTGCCGGCCAGGACGGCCGCCACGCTGCGGGTGAGCAGCTCGGGCCCGCCGGCGTGGCGGAGGAGCAGGCAGGAGAAGTCCTGGTACAGGCCGAACATGATGGCCACCGTGGTGGTCTTCTGCAGCAGCGGAGGCAGAAGCCCCCGGTAAAGGTTACGCAGCCCCTCCCTCTGAAGCTGCCGCACGGCCTCCCCGGCGCGCACGCCGTACAGCTGCTGCCGGAACAGGACCTTCTGGATGGGGAAGGTGATCACGATGTTGGCGAAGGCGGCGCAGGAGCCGCAGACGTAGTGTCTCCGCCGCAGGCCTAGTTCCTGCAGAACATCCTTCCCCAGTTTCCCCTGTTGGCCATCCTGGTCCATGGTGGTGACAGCCCTCATTGCAGGTGGTCACACAACCCTGGTCTTTATCATTAGTACCACTCCAGTCCTCTGATGTTTTCCTACAAATACAATCAGGCAGTTAGGAATTAGAGTCAGAATCCCTCCTACATTATATTGTGACTGTAATATTGTAATTTCTGAACTAATAGTATTTTAAAAAATAATTTAAAAATAATATCCAACCTTGGGGTGTGCATTCTGAAGGCTTTACACCATGCTTTCAAATCACAGATTTCCAGCCAAGAAAACTCCAGCCTTGGGGGAACTTCTACATTAACATTTATCATTTTAAATTTACCAAATACAACTTTCATTTAAAATTACATCATTATTTTTGCAGAAATGCAACTAACTTTAACAAAAAATAAATAAACAGCTAAGTAACAGAACACCAGGAGTATAACCCGCAGGAATTAGCAGGGCAGCGAGGAGCAGCCGCAGCGGTAAGATGACGTTAAACCTGGCTTGACCTTCCCACTTAAGTTTTCTTTAGACATTTGTCCTTTTAGAAGCATCGAGCATTTAGAGAATATAGTTATTATTTTAAAAAAAAGTTATAGAACTTTTTTGTGGACAAACTATCCCACAACGTAAACCAGTGAAAGCGGCTAAAATATTTATCCACCGATTGCAATAGCTCAGTAGCTGCGGAGGTCACCGAAAGTTTGCCATTCGTTTGCGTGCTTGAAAGATTATTTTACTCTTGACACCTGTGCTGCTTGCATAGCAAACTCTCAAGTCTTTAGGAAATGTTCTGAAATGCATAATTTAAAGTAACAGCCTAATCTCCAATCGAGCAGCTCTCCTGGTAATGCAAAAGTTGGTGCCAAATTAAACACCGCCCGAGACGAATCAGTCCCGTCAATTTGACAGAGCTAGCGTTGAGTCAATTGAATTAAACTGTCCAAGAGACAGATTACTTTAAAATACTGCTTACCAATATATTTCTAGACGTTCTTAATTGTTCCAAGTTAATTGCAATACCCGGATCTAGTCTTTTGTACTGCACAGACCAATTTAAAGTTAAACAGCAAGACTGAATCTTAGGTCAAGATTCAGGAGATGTATAACGTGGTCAGCTAAATATTTGGTAAAATAACAGTGATAGTCCGCAGCCAACAGCAGCCGCGAAGGCGTATCTTATGAATGTATTTAGAGAAAGAAAAATAGGAAAATTACGTATAATATTACCTTCCAGTGGCTACTCAATATGCATTGTCCTCTGTCACCTTCCATAAAGTTGCCTTTGTACTTTGTACGCAGACCGAGTTTCTGTCATTTGTGACCACGGAACGATCACATAAAGAATTGCGAAGCAAAGATTGTGCATTACTTCAAGACGTCAATACCCTCTAATAATGGAAATATGATTTGAATCTGTCCATGGTAGCGATTGAACATACATTGCGTTAAAAAAAAAAAAATTGTTTTACCCAAATATGAATCCTATATCACAATAACATAAGGGGAAATATATACGAGTAGTGGACTGTCTTTGCGTTTTCACTATCTTTGACTAAATGGCGGCACTTGTCTGATGACGTTTGTAAGCTAAAGATCATAACATCACATGGCTCCAGGACAGTCATACGGTTATTAAAATGTGATTTTTTTAAATCAAGTACAATGGCACTGCTATTTGAATCATAATGTCGTAGAACTAAGAAGACCTTAATTTAATTATTGGGAATTTATTTATTTCACTTTGTTATTGCTCGATAAAGATTACAGAACAATCAGGCAAATGTAGCGCATAAAAGCCATTCTGTTTACAATCAGGTAATAATTCTGTATAATAAATGGGTATAATAATAAGAGACAAAAATAAATATATAGCTTATATACAACATAAACGTAATAGCATATAGTATTGGTTAGGAACTGACGGCTGATTACCAAAATAAAACATTAAATGTATAATTATTTACTTTTGAATAAATTCTTAAAAGTAAATAATTACTCACATCATCTCAAAAGGTTAAGCTTTTGTGTTTTTTAAATGCTTCGAATATCCACTAGGTCACCAAAATAAAAATAAAAGTTCGATGTTCTTCCAGTTAACATAATATATTAAACCGTTTACCGCTTGTGCTAACGTCACGGGGACCTTCTTAAAATGTTTTTATTTTATTTTATTTTGTATTATTGGTACTAATAAAAACGAAAACTGCTAAAACTTAAACCAAATACAGCAAGGGAACCCATAATAAAATATGTTTTATTGCTATTGGTAGTATGGAAGTGACATCATATCAATGCGACAGTTGAATGTGTCATTGATATGTTGTTTTTGCCCATGTTTTTTCATTAATAAAATAAGCAATTGAGACTCTTTAGTAAGACATGTTATGGCACATTTCCGTGTAATATAGGTAAATAGTAAATATTCACGTTCATAGTTATTCATGCCACGTATGTGGTGGTGTTTTGTTTCATTTGCACACGCTGAAGGAGCTAACAACATAGCTTTGTGTCTACCTAGCAAGTCTGGAGTATTATTCACAAATTTGAAGATGGCGACGATGTGTTGGTTGATATACTAATTTACTCTAACCACTTATAGTCAGCCGGTGGTACACACAAAGTAAACGATGTCGGCCCAGGGAGATTGCGAGTTTTTAGTAAAAAGAGCTAGGGACTTGGTATCCGAAGACCCATGGGCAGCCAAAGCGTGGCTAATTACGGCCCGCACCCTCTATCCGGCAGATTTTAACATACAGGTGAGCTGTTTTAATTAGGATGTTGTTATATATATGAGCGGCATAGATAGCTAATCAGCGGGCTAACGATAAAACTTTTTTTTTTTGACAATTCTGAATGAAGCTATAGCATCACGCGGACGGATACGGATACGGATACATGTTGTAATGTAACTATCGGTAATGTGGCTTTCTAATGAAGCGCATCTAAATGATTATGTATTTATAACAACTTGTAAATCATCTCGAACCGTGTGTGTGTGTGTGTGTGTGTGTGTGTGTGTGTGTGTGTGTGAGAGAGACGCCTTACAATGTGGTTTGCAGCGATTTGTTTGCTGAGTGATATGAATGATCAATGGCTATGTTACTAAGTGGTTATCATTAACCTCTACCATACATTTTTAGTATGAGATGTACACCATTGAGCGCAATGCGGAGAGGACCACGTCGGCTGGAAGACTGCTCTATGACATGTGCGTTAAATAATTGGACTGCAGCAATGAAGACACAATACAATTTGCTGTTTATTTAACATGTAGTATTTATACAGATCCCTTTCTCTGGTGTATAAAAATGTCGAACTCCTTATCGGTGTCTGCCTCTTTTCTTGCAGGTTTGTGAATTTCCCGGACCAGCCGATGGTATGGAGGGAGATCACCGTGATCACAGCGGCCCTTCGCAGTGACTGTCAGGACAAACATGCACAGTTTCTCCGTGGTGAGTGGAGGAGAAAGTCTGAGGAGCGGTTTGTTGCACTGATTGCCTGTGTGTACTAACTATGTAATTACGCAGTTTAAATGTAAAGCATGAGATGGCGGGTGTAATCTGCCTGCGTGTGCGTCAGGTCCGTCTGCATGTGCTTTGGGTCTGTATGTGCCAGATTTGCTTGTCTGGCCTATCTGTGCATCAGGTCTGTTTGTCAGGCCTGTCTGTGCGCATCAGGTCCGTTTGTCTGATCCGTTTGTCAGGTCTGTGTGCGTCAGGTCCGCTTGTTAGGCCTGTCTGGGTGCGTCAGGTCCGTGTGCACAGGGTCTGTTCGTCAGGTCCGTTTTTCAGGCCTGTCTGTGCGCATCAGGTCTGTTTGTCAGGCCTGTCTGTGCGCATCAGGTCAGTTTGTCTGATCCGTTTGTCAGGTGTGTGTGCGTCAGGTCCGCTTGTCAGGCCTGTCTATGTGCGTCAGGTCCATGTGCACAGGGTCTGTTCGTCAGGTCCGTTTGTCAGGCCTGTCTGTGTGCGTCAGGTCCATGTGCACAGGGTCTGTTCGTCAGGTCCGTTTGTCAGGCCTGTCTGTGTGCGTCAGGTCCGTTTGTCTGATCCGTTTGTCAGGTCTGTGTGCGTCAGGTCCGCTTGTCAGGCCTGTCTGTGTGCGTCAGGTCCATGTGCACAGGGTCTGTGTGCGTCAGGTCCGTTTGTCAGGCCTGTCTGTGTGCGTCAGGTCCGTTTGTCAGGCCTGTCTGTGCCCGTCAGGCCTGTCGGTGCGCGTCAGGTCCGTTTCTCAGGCCTGTCTGTGTGCGTCAGGTCCGTTTGTCAGGCCTGTCTGTGTGCGCGCATCAGGTCCGTTTGTCAGGCCTGTCTGTGTGCGCGCATCAGGTCCGTTTGTCAGACCTGTCTGTGTGCGCGCGTCAGGTCCGTTTGTCAGGCCTGTCTGTGTGCGGGCGTCAGGTCCGTTTCTCAGGCCTGTTTGTGTGCGGGCGTCAGGTCCTTTTTTCTCAGGCCTGTCTGTGTGCGGGCGTCGGGTCCGTTTCTCAGGCCTGTCTGTGTGCGGGCGTCAGGTCCTTTTTTCTCAGGCCTGTCTGTGTGCGCGCGTCAGGTCCGTTTCTCAGGCCTGTCTGTGTGCGCGCGTCAGGTCCGTTTCTCAGGCCTGTCTGTGTGCGTCAGGTCTGTTTGAGACGCTCCCAGGAAGGGTGCAGTGTGAGATGCTGCTGAAAGCCACGGAGCAGTGCTTCAACACGGTGGAGAAGGCCGAGATGCTGCTGCTGCTGCTCAGGCGTTTCCCTGAATCCGTGGTGCAGCACGGGGTGAGTAGTCTGTCGTTTTATCTGCCCATACTCCCAGAAGCAGCAACCGGCTCATTGAGAACTATTTCCCCAATGTCAGCATGGCCATTGCAGGGGTTGCAAAGGTTTTTTTCATGAGTAAATGCCTATTGCCTGAACCCTTCCGTCTATTACCTGTATTACCTGGTAAGCCTATTACCGTTGATTCCGATTATAAAAACGGGTGCGGTGTAGTGCGTTGCTTAAGCCCCTGTGTTGATGCTTCTGTGGTTGTGAAATACTTGAGGACTAGTGTTTGCTTCTCCTCCAGGTTAGTTTAGGGGAGACGCTGCTGGAGGCCGAGAGCATCGAGGAGCTGGAGACGCCGGTTAACTGCTTCAGGAAGCTCTTCGGTAGGACGCGCCTGTTCGCTCGTTCAGCGCAAATGTACAACGGCGAGCTTTAAACGTTTCTGCGGCTCACGTTAAAGATTTAAAGGGGTTTCTTCTCTTTCACAGTGTGTGACGTCCTGCCTTTGATTATCAACACACCGGACATGCGCCTGCCTGCCAGCCTGCTCTATAAGTACATGCACAAAGCAGCCGAGTTCTACATTGGATACGTCACGCGGGGACCCTCCACCGACGGCCAGCTGACGGGTACTGCCAATCCCGCAGGGTTCCTGACATGTGGTGCTGCCAATCCCGCAGGGTTCCTGACACGTGGTACTGCCAATCCCGCAGAGTGCCAATCCCGCAGGGTTCCTGACATGTGGTGGTGCCAATCCCGCAGGGTGCCAATCCCGCGGGGTTCATGACATGTGGTAGTGCCAATCCCGCAGGGTTCCTGACATGTGGTACTGCCAATCCCGCAGGGTGCCAATCCCGCAGGGTTCATGACATGTGGTAGTGCCGGTCCCGCAGGGTTCATAACGTAGGAAGAGTAGTAAAGGGCTGCGTAGAGTTTGCCTGACACAGATTAACGTCCAGGGGATGCCATTCCTCAGTCCCTCTGTTACGGCTTGAGAATCTCTTTCTGTCTGAAAGCTGCACTCTCACTAATTGAAGTGTGCTCTCTGCAAATCTGTGTGGATAGGCTCCCAGGAGGGTGTTAGCCTGAAGTCTCCCGGTGGCCCCCGCGGCTCGCAGCGCTACGTGATCGATGGGCTGACGGAGAAGTCCTCGCTGGTGTCGGACCCCTGGGACCGCCTGCTGGACATCCTGGCTGTCGTGGGGGCTCGCTGCGAGTGGCAGGGGGACAAAGGGAGCAGGTGACGGGATACCGAATGGCATTTCTCCGATTTCCTTTTGAAGATTTCCACTGATTTCTCATGGTGCGGAAGTACCAGCTGGTATATTTGGGGGCGTGTTCCCTGTGTTAATCACTTTAAAATGCAAGTAGCTGGTTGACCCGTGAGTAAAGGGCTGTGACCGTGTGTGTGTGTGCGGGCGCGTGTTTCTGGCTACAGGAGCTATCCGGAGATCCTGCAGCGTATGAAGAAGCTGTGTCGCTATCTGCCCAATCTGGAGGGCGAGACCCTGTCCAGGTGCCGCAGTCAGGTGGTCACCTGCGCCACGCTGGTGCTCTTCCGCAGCGCCTACCTGTACGTCAGCACTGTTCAGCCCTCGCTGTTCCAGGGTGAGCGAGACCGGCTGGGTCCCGGGGCGCGAGGATCGGACGGATCGGGGTTTATGGGGGGGGGGAGTGGAGTTGTTCTGTGCTGGAGGCGGTGAGTCAGTAATGAGAGAGGTCCGTTTCATTATCCAGTTGCCGCTGATATCTGCCTTCGAATGTTGTGGGAAAGGTTGCTTGATCAGATGCCTCCAAAAATAATGGTGGGCTCTGCACTAGTATTGGTTTGTTCTGGTGTAACGTCTCCCAGTTTGAGCACAGTGCTTGCCCGGCCCCGCCATGTGTCCGCCTGTGTTCATGTGTGTGGTGGTCTCGCAGTACACAGCTCCCCTGGGGCAGGGCCGTGGATCCTGGTGGAAGACCTGTCTTCTGTGTACAGCGAGGCGGACCTGGAGAGGGGCAGCAGCAAGCACGCCCACAAGAAGAGCAAACTGGCTGACGGGCGGGAGAAGACCATGGTGAAGGGCACAGCAGCAGTTAATACTCACTCACACGTGCACGCGTACTCGCACGTGCACATGCACACTGAAAGACACACACACACACACAGCCAACGGACATCCGTGTACATTTTTTTTTTAGGAATGCATTTTCATTCTTAAGAGATGAATGATACATTATGGCTGGCCCTCTACAGGCTTACTGTCCAATTACATCTGTGTATCCTAATATGAGCACACCTTACTGTAGACCATGTGACCGGTTTCGTGTGTTAACTCTCAAACGTTTCATCACCACTGCATCTATTCAACCCTTCCTATATGCTGAGATTACTTGTGAAATCAGGAATAGCGTGTCAACTAGTTATTCTAACAATTATATTTGGACATAAAGCTGCCGAGAAGTCTAGACTGCTGTGAGCGGCCTTTAAGACAAAGATGATGCTTTATTCATTGTGCGACTGAGAGACTCTCCCTCTCGATGATGCAACAGTGCAACAGACAAGTAACATTACATCATTTCTGTTTACTGGGCATATTTATCCACAGCGACTTGCCTAGCTCATAGTTTTACAGTCAGTTGAGTTATCAAGGTGGACGTCTACTGAAGAAATGAATGTTGTGTACCTTGCCCCTCACGCAGGTGAGTAATCACGGTCATTGACCGCGTCGCGTCGCTTTTTGTGTCCAGAGCTCGGATGACGAGGACTGCGTTGGGAAGGGGCGCGGGCGCCACATAGTGGTGAGCAAAGGGGACATGCCCGGCTGGGCCGACACGCTTGACAGCTTCAGGACGGCCCGGGAGAGCTGGGACCTGCTGCACTCCCACGAGGCCCTGGAGACAGGTGCGGCCCGCTGCGGTGACGGGGGAACTCGTCTGCTCAACCAGTTTTTAATCCAGCAACGCGTGCCGGAAAGTGACTGCTCTCAGTCCTGTTTTGGTCTCTGTAGAGAAGCGGGCGGTCGCGCGTTTTGAAAGCTCGTGTCGGTTGTGACGGCTTGTGTCGGTTGTGACGGCTCGTGTCAGTTGTGACAGCTCGTGTCAGTTGTGACGGCTCGTGTCAGATATAACAACTTGTTTAGTGTATTTCTACCGGCCTGCTCATGAACTCTTTCAGAGTTCAACAAAATCTGCTCTTCCTGGAAGACCGACAACTGGCTGTGGTTCCGAATATTCCTCACAGACGTGATCATCTATCAGGTACGTCGGGTGAAGACGTCGCATAGGGGTCTTTTATACTGACGTCTTCACAGAGCAGGGAGAGTGTGGCAGTCGTCCTCAGTCTTAGTGGGACATTTCCATCTAGCTGTTTCGTATATAAGGTCAGCGGTTTGATATATTGCCTATTGCGTCTTGACATTCATAAAGCCAAGGGGTATTGGAAAATAACTCCTAGTGCTCTGCGGTTATTCTGCTCAAGGATTCCCGTCTTGTGATTTTTTTCAGTCTGATTCTGCATTCCGTTTTAGGGCCAGTACAGAAAGGCCTTGACTAGCCTGCACCAGATGGCCGCCTTCCAGCCTCCTCAGCAGGGAGCCATGTCCAGTCAGACTCTGGAGCACCACCGAGCCCTCATCCAGCTGGCATCCTGCCACTACGCCCTGGGGGAGTACCGGGTGAGACGCCTGCTGGGCTTCAACCCTCAATCCATGCGGTTTCTCTCTCGTTTTTTTGTTTCCGGTGTTCGGTCCGTTTTCAGCAGTGTGCCTCCTGGTCCTTTCTCTTGAACTCCGTCGGGGTGGTGTGCACCGTGTGCCATAGATGGCGTGTGAGAAGCTGCTGGAGGTGGTGAGCGGGCTGGTGCCCCAAACCCAGGACTCCGGCAGGGCCCCCGAGGACCTCACCAGGGTCAGGGCCAAGTTTCGGAAAGGTGAGATTAATCTGCAGCTGACGCGGTGCCTTGTTGGCTCTGACTGGTGGCGGGGGGGGGGGCGGCGGGGCCGGGCGGCGGGGGGGGGGGGGGGGGGGGGGGGGGGGGGCGGGGGCGGGGGGGGGGGGGCGGGGGGGGGGGGGG
>JAOYSI010062519.1:0-23616 GCA_025775065.1 Hiodon alosoides | reverse complement strand
GGACCTTAATGGTGTACGGGGGTTTGGGGTTTGGTTTTTGTTTTCAAATCTGTTGCCGATTAAAAAATTTTTGGGTCATTAACCCCCCCCCCCCCCCCCAAAAAAGGGCACTTTTGGGTGTTGTTTTGTTTTTGTTTTACACATTAGATTGTTATCCCACATAACACTTTTTAAAAAAATGTTGGCGTCTTAAATTGGGACCTGATGTCATGTTTGGTGTCTGAGGTCACTGCCACAATGGGATAATTGGACACCCTAATGTTATAAAAACGTTTCCAGGAATACGACAAACGCTGTCTGTGGCAACCAAACCAATGCGCTCAGCATTTATTATTTGTGTAACCAGTAATTGTGTAATTGCTGGTAATACTGACTGTGTGGAGACTGAGATTGCACCAGGAGCTGAGATTGCCGACGCATGAACCAAATTCTTGTCGAAGGCCCTGCGTGTGCGTGATTTATAAGACCTTGTTTTCTCTCGCCCTGCCATCTGTTGTTCAGTCTTTTATTCCACCATATCATATCAGTTTCTAGCTAAAATAATAGCTAATATGGGCAATATTTTTTTCATTATTCTGATATTTTTTTAAATGATAATAGTAAAAGCTATTGTTTTAGTTTGATTGTTTTCTAGAAACATTAATGCAATAAAATAAAAAATAAATGTCTCTTGCAATAGAGAAATGAAACTCCAGTGATATAATAATAGTTACTAAACTCCAGTTATTATAATAATAATATAACTAAATGTGGCCGTAGTCTTGTTTTTATGTCATACCTCAGCGTTTGTTTATTCGAGAGTTCTGCTCCTCACCAGTCTGGTTATTTTCCTAAGTGCCCGCGTGCTTCTCTCCTACTCCCCCTCCCAGGACAGAGTGGCATTTCTGAGCAAACCCTCGGAAAGGTCCCCACTGACCTGCAGCTGAACCAGCTGGCCGCCAGGCTTGGTCCGGAGTGGGAGTCGGTGCTGCTGGACCTGGGTCTGTCTCTGTGCGAGGTTTACCGCTGCCGGGCCAACCACCCCTTCAGCCTGCAGAGCCAGGTGCTGGCCGGCCTGGTCTGCTGGCGACAGGCCCAGGGGAGGAGGGCCACCGTCCAGCGCCTCCTACAGAGCCTGCAGGCCGCCGACATCCACCCCTCCACCCTGGAGGAGGTCTTCCAGTGACAGGAGTACCAGGACTTCATGTGCCAGCGAAATGTCCAATCAAAATTTTTATAACCCAAGGATTAGTTAATGTCGTATACAATTGCCTTATGTCTCTGTACTACATCACGTGGTCTGTGTGATCCACGAGTCGTTTTTAGCAGGGCGCATTCTCACAAGAGGTGCAGGGGTCTGTTGTGTTTGGGCTGCAGAATGGCGCCTCTCGCGGGTGGAGGGCGACTAAGTACCAATAGATTCCTCCAGTCCTGGTCACCTTTAAGCCGCCCGTCTCATTTACACGCTACACAGTTCACGCAAACTGCACAAGACTTTGTCAAATTTCAATTTTTCTGAAAAACTGAGGAAAAAAAAAAAAGAAGTCAGTTCTCCAGTCGACCTGTTTAACGCCTCTCCAACCGGTACCATTAAAATGCTCTACAGCATTGATTGGCAGCTAAGGCACACCTAAGACAGGACTCTGTAGAGGTAGAGGGGAGTGCAGGGGAGGGGTCAATGCCCCCTGGCAGGTTCTACCGTACAGCCATTGTGGAACATCCTTTCCCTGCCCGGGCAGCAGGTTAAACTCAGCCAGTGCTGCTGTGGATCTGTGTGCGTTTAATCAGTTCCCACTGTCCTGTTTACGTTGAACTCCAAGCTGCCCAGGGATTTACAGCCTCTAGATACAGTCAGCGACCGCGACTTTTCTCAGAACGCCGTCTGATAAGTGAACTTGATTAGACGCGTGACAGCGAAAGATTACCTTCTCTGGAATTCCCTTTGTGTTCTAGGAAAGGTCTCCGCAGAGGGGAAAAAAAAAAAAAAACCTGTAGTGTTAAACAGATTTGATGTCATCACAGGCCTAATAATGGCTAACGCGTTTTATTAGCGCGCCCCTGAACTTTCACCCACTGAATCACTCTTTCCTCCTCTTAATCAAACCCTCGGACAGTTTCTGGTCTCCTTCGCTTATTCACTCAGTGGTCCAAGTCCAGGGTTCGGGCCTCTCATGGGATAAGGTCCACTTCTGTTGCGTTTGAGATCAGGGGAGCCGGCGAGCCTTACTCTGTGACTGGAGAGAAACAGGCAGACACTTGGCAAAGACACTGTCTGGGTAGACAACGGTCGTATCCAAACAAAAGGACTCCCTCTGTGGGACTCAATCACAGAAGACCCCACCAGCCACAAAAGTCATGTGACATACAGAGGTCTATAAATGACACACTACTCGGTTGTTGGTCAACACCTTACTTTATTGTCAAAGATGATTTAGTGAGGCGTTAAATCAAAATGTGTCTTCAGAGTTTCAGAATTAGATTATGTGTTTTTTATTCTAAACGACCACAACACCGGCTTTCCCAGGTCACGCAAGCCTTGGCTTAAGGGTTTTTAGAATCAGAAATAGGTTTCCTTACTAAACAGTTGAATTTTGCAATGAGGAACTGTATCATACAAAAAAAAAAAAAAAAAAAGTATTTACAATTCTGCAAAAATGCTGAGGGATTTCACTGCAGTACCAGCCACACAGAAAACATTCTTAAAACGCTTAGAAAAGCAGAACTACAGAAGTAAGCCAGGATTCACTTCTATTGCAGAACATTACAAGACTGATTAAGAAATGTTTAATGCTTCCAAAGAAATACTTTTTTGGCTCCTAGGCCCCCGGACCGAGAGGCTTACCGGATATCTAAATTACTGTTTATATGTCTGCGTTTGACTTTTTTGAAATTAGTTTGTAAGGTCTAATCACTGGGACTAGGGTAACAAAATAAAATAAAAAAACAGTTTAGAATATTTCAGTAATAGGAATAAGAGCATGTTACGTGACGGAAATGATTGTCTGCGAATTAAAAATGTTTTATTTAACCGACATCCCAGGCCGTCCTTTCAATGGCCACAGGTAAGAAGGTAAGTTTGATTGAAATGTTTTTATGTTTTTTAACACGTCACAGCTTTGCGTTTTTCAGCGTTTCATCTTCACGCGACACGCTGCTTATCTCGTCGTACCCCACAGGTGGCTTTCTAATGGCTGACCCATTAACGCACGCGGACGTGTTTGTCGTGTCAGCGGAAAGGACAGGGTGACTCCGACTCTCCGGAATTATTCATTCCCAAAGGCGCGATGCACTTCTTGCCTGTCTTCCTAATCTTTAAAGATTGTGTGCGCGTGCGCGTGCGCGTGCGTGTACGTGTGTGTGTGTGTGTGTGTTTTCCAAGAACTCGGAGAGAAGAGGTTATTTTGACGCCAAAGGGCTCAACGCTGATGAATGGAAGTGAATTGCTATGGCCCGTTGCTAGCTGTAGCAATAGGGATCAAGCAGTTGAACTGCGCCATTCTCCTTCAAACACGTGTTTGAACACATCCGGCCCCGTTTATCTTCAGCCTGTTGCCGCGTCCTTACAGTCCACCTCGTCCATTGTCAGAGTTCAATGTCTGCCCACAGGGGGAAAAAAAACTCTCAAATCCACACCTGACCGTTAATCTTATTTGTAGTGATTTTCAACTCATCGCAAAAGCAAGAACTTCAGTCATTATGAACGTAACGCCATGCCATATCGTTTAGCGTTTCTAATCAGGCAGTTCTTAGTCTGTTCAAATCAAACTCTATGCAGCTACATGGTCCTATCAAACGTCTGCTGACCAAGGTGAGGTCTTTCCATGTATTTCCATTAATTCATACCACCGCGAGAGTCCTAAACATTGATCAAGTCACCTTACACATAGGGGAGAGTTTTGCATTGAGCTAGGAGATAGCCGCTGCTTTGCTTTACATCTTGTGACCTTGCATGACCCTGCGACCCGGCGCGGGATTATTTCTCTGCTGGCTTTCTTTGACATTCCACTTGAACTCCACTGACCTCCACTGTTCCCTCATGGCCTTCAGTGTAAACAATGCCGGAAAGGAGGTCAATTTAGGTAAGCCTCCTATTTTAAAGAGTTCTACACCCTGAATTGGTCTTTTCCCAAGAAGCACAGAGATTTAGCCATTGACTTATCAAAGGGGGGGTGGGGGTGTATTTCAGCAGAGTAAATAAAAGCGTACTAGTCAGAGAGCGACTGGGTCAATGTAGGTCAACTGAGGCAAACCCTTTGAGGCAATGAAACAAGGGCGCTATCTGAGACGCACCTCTGTACCAATCGCACAACAGCTCTGGTTTTATTGTAATTATGATTACTAATAGTGTTATTAACACTCACCCTAATCAAATCATGCTCATGGTTTTATTTTTAAGCGATTATTATCCCACGAGAACATTTAATTCCTTATGCTGCTGGTGAGGGAAACTACAGAATCTTACAGCACACTACCGCAGAGAAGGCTGCGCACCGAACAAAATAATATACCCTCATCAGCCTGAAGAAATGCCACGGCGACCAAAGGAAATGATTGGATTAGGGTCTAAAGAAAGGCTTTGCTGGGTGGAGTCTGGGTAATCCAATCAAGGGCACGTGCAGGAGGCCAGGGCGGAGCCGGGGAAGTTCACATCATTGCTAGCCCGTGCTCTCAGGTAGCGCGCCGTGCGAATCCTTTTTGTGTGCCATGACGCCCCCCGCCGTGCCACCACTCGACCCAAATGTGCATGCAGCAACACAATTAGGGTGCGGAGTCCCGCCAATGGACGTGCAGAAAGGTGCGTCTCGCTGCCGTTACCAAGGGGTCAACAGTCGCTGTTCGCTACTCAGTCGATCCAATAAACTGAGTAACTGCAAAGCTTTTTCACGCAGTGCAGAGTATTAGTAGTAATAGTACTTTATTTATCCCCCATGGGGAATACTACCTAGAGCAGAGTATTGCCCAGTGCAGGGTATTACCTAGAGCAGAGTATTGCTCAGTGCAGAGTATTACCTAGAGCAGAGTATTGCCCAGTGCAGAGTATTACCTAGAGCAGAATATTGCCCAGTGCAGAGTATTACCTAGAGCAGAGTATTGCCCAGTGCCATTATTTGTCCCTTTTGTTACACACATGGTTTTTCAGCTACTCGCTCATGGCCTGTTGTCACAGAGTTTGCAGGAGGAAGGTGCCAAAAGTTGGTGTGTGTTTGTGTGTGTGTGTGTGTGAGAGAGAGAGCATGTTCCCAGGGCAGACACAAGTTCACCATTGATCTTTCTGTGGAAACTGACCTCTCAGGGCTTCGCTCCTTGTTTGTTTATGAGACGGGAACAATTGATTTATGCAAATGTGTCACCATAAAAGTACACTCAAATGATTCTTAGCTTTCAGGGTGTGAGAGCACTTCTCCCTCAATCCCTTGGGATCCCAACAGAAGGGAGACGCTACTCCCCATACTTTGGCCAGGCAAAATCATTATTGTCCCCAGTCAACCTCAAGAAAAACGCTTTATTCATATGCAGGGTAACAATTTTGTTTAGTACTGAATTAGATATGGTATCTAGTTTGTTTATTATGAGTATCCTGGTTGATATCTTATATTGTGTTATTTATAATAGATAATGGTATATGAATGATTATTTTTTAACTGTGTCGCAGGGCCATTGGAAGCCTTAGTACAGTTCAGAAGGTTCTGGTAAGAATGGGAATAGGGCCCCTTGAACTCTGGTTAAGTGCCACAACGGGACCAACTGCGTACAACCTCCCGGATATGAGAGAGATGTTAAAAGTAGTCTTTTAGGACAATTAGCTGAATCAGTTTGTCCGGTACTTCAGCTAATGGAAACCTTGATTTCAGAGGGTAAACAGGCCACACGAGGTTGAGGATAGGTACGGAATTAACTGTTGCTTAGCTGAGACCGCAAACTAGATAATGAAGGTGTTCTCATAATCTACATCCATAGTCTAGCTACAGTTATATGAGATATCACGCTGGTTCTAGGTACTGATCACTGTACTCTTGTAACAATTAATCTTAGCTGCATTCTTTTATGGCCACTGTGGGCCACTTGCAAAGCTATAAATAGGAGATTACAGCCAAAAGGGACAAAGTGTGGACGGCGTCAAAACCATCCGGACAAAACTAACTCCAGTAGTTAAAGGAGTCATGGTTTAAGCTCCACCAGCAGTGAGAAGTTGATGACCTAATGAGAAGACGGTGACTGAGAGTATTTGAGTTCTGCATTAGGGATAAGTCACTTAACAGTAGACCAAAGACCATGGGCGTGTTACATAAAACAGTCACCCGGGCGCGTATGTACGTCTGGCGTGTAGACACACGTGTGCGTATGTTCATCTGCGCGTATTTGGGCCCAATGCCCCCGTTTCATTAACCTTTGAAGTCGATGGGTGTTTCGCCCAGCCACTAGATGGAGCAACGTTACCCAACCCGCCGTGCGGAGCTCCGTGATCTCCGCACACGTCAAGCGGCTCTTCATTTCCCCTGCTCCTCTGAGGGAAACACGCTGAGACAGAAAAACCTGCGTGACTGAATAAAGAAGAGGCAAACAGCCGATCATTATCCACAAATCGCTCGTATCGACTGAGACTGGTACAACCCCAGGTTTCCTGCAGCACTGCTGCTCCGCCAGGGTAGAGGGGGTGGGCTTGAAAAGGTAAAGGGTAAAGTGAAAAAATAAGAGCTTTGTGGATAACGGCGTCAGGTAAGCAAATAAATAACGCACCGGTCCCCGCTCCACAAAGAGAGGGTTTTCTCGGAAGGGCAGCTGTCACGGCCGCGTGGTCACGCCAACATACACGTACGCACGCACGCACGCACATTCATACACATGCAAGCCGCGCCACCCGGCAACACTCACATTGGAGCAAGGCGAGAGTATCCCTGTTGCAAGGATCAGGCCAGCCAAACGGTCCTCTGGGGACTTTCTTTAGGATTACCTATTGAAAGTTTCTCAGAATGGCTTTCACAGGCAGAAGCTTTCCTGGAACCCTGATTAGAAGAAGGTGGCAGCGAGCCAATGGGCTAGGATTGCCTGCCCCCGCCCCCTCCCCCTCCCCCTCACCTCCCCCCGCCCTACCTCCTGATGGGAGTGCCCGGCCTGCAACTTCTTTCTAATGAAGATGGCAGCCGGCTGAGCACCGTAGCCAGTGCAAACAGGGCATCTCCAGCAGGGCAACGCTGCGTACTCCGACCATAGGGTTCTGTTGGTGCTTTCAGGCCACCAGCGATAAAGGTGGAACGGGTGGAGTGAGGGACAGAGGTGGTTTTCAGTAGTCTGCGCACAGCCATCCTCGGGTGCACACCATACATAAACAGGCCCAGACTCTCGCTAATGACCAAGCAGTAGGTCAGCAAAGACTGAGTACAGCGATACAAAGTTTTAAAGTTTCAACCAAACACGTTCTATTAATACCCCGCGGAAGGGCCGAAGCAATGTCAGCAATGTTCCAGACGGCTATATAATATCTTCAGCCCCTCCAATGGGCCAGGAGAGAGCTGGTCCTCCACACGGAGGGGGGTGAACAATGCGCCCCGCTCTCCCTCTCTCCCTCTCACTTCAGCACAAACGCAGGCCGCTGTCTCCACTCTGTGGGGCTCGTTGCATGGATCTTAATCTCATTTATTTTTCTGCCACTAAATTTTCTCTCTCTCTTCTCTTATCTTTTGCTTCACCACCCACCCACCCCCGCCCCCCTTCTGCGTTGATCACACATTCATAGTGGTTCTCTTTAGGAACAAAAACACAGACAAGAGCGGCCAGTACCTCTTCCCCCCGCTGTAAAAAAGCTGACCATATAAAGCCCCCATCTCTATCCTCGTTACAAGCTTACCCGACTCATTTTCCCTTTTGAATTGTGACTGATCAGTTCATGGAAATGCCTTTCTATCACTGGCTGTATTCATCTTCACTCGCTACTCAAACCCCAGTGTCTAATTTTCTCAGTCCTATAAGGTCGTTGACTTTAGAGTATTTTCGAAGTCTCAACTTTAAAGGTCGCTTTCACCGGCTTTAGCGTCAATCTCTGTTGGAAAAACTCTGCTAATGTTTGCATTGGAGTTGGAAAAGACTCCGTGCTTCGGAAAGAATCCATTCGTCACGTCTAAAATCCCCTTTAGGCCTTACAGGTTCACAAAGTGTATTTTTCACACACCCGGACTCTCCGAGGAATTGGACCGGACCGGACTGGACTTCCAAAGCCAGAAGCTTGAGCTGTGGCTGCCATTGACCCGACAGAGACCCTAGCTCCATCACTGGGAAAAACAGAACATCGTAAACGGCACCACTCAGCCAGCGGACGAGCGTACACTGAGCAAATAAATAAGAATGTAATTATTAACAGTGCTTGTCAGAGATTCGACTGGAGCAAATGTACTGAAACGCTGCAGAAAGTAAATGGTCGCAGAGAAAACATCAGGAACTCAATTAATTCATTAGTGTCTGGTCTATACTGTGTGTGTGTGTGTGTGTGTGTGTGTGTGTGTGTGTGTGTGTAAGTAAGCTCACAGTATCACAGCTCGTTTTTGATTCATAACGTTTTTCAATTACTATTTAGTCATTCACAATGCTAACATTTATGACGGCGTTCTTAATTATTTCACTGTAGTCAATATCTGAAAAACATAATCCCCTTAACTGGTGTTCCAGGTGAAAATCAATTGCTTATTGAAAGGTGACTCTTTGACCTAAAGGACTGACTCTTTCAGCCATCAAGGACCAGGGTTGGCCAAGACTTGACTCAATGCATGATGACTGACCATGTATATATGTATATGTAACATGTCACCACCAATCCCACACCTGGGTATGGTGAGGAAGTCGCTTCCAATCTTAATCGCCTTGGGCGCCATCTCTTTCACACACTACAGGCTACGTAACCCATACGCGTGGTTCAGCAGTGATAATTTACCTGGTAGTTTTGAGAGTCTTTCATGCTGGGGAAAAATGATCCTACGCGACCCTTTCAATAGACAATCACATCAACAGAAAGTATTGGGTAATTTATAGAAATGTAAGTGGGACCTGATGTCCGGTGATTTTTAACAGGCGGTGAGAGCCAGAGCCTGGAAGACTGGGGAACGAATGGAGAAAACGTTACCCAACCCGTCGTGCGGACCTCCGAGATCTCCGCAAAAAAATAAAACTCCTAGAGAGATCCTCGAGCCAGGGATGCTGCATCCTGGGATGTACAAATACTGTTATCTAATTTTTTTAAACTTAGTTATTGGCTATATTTATGCTATTTTCGATTATAAATATATAATTTATTTTTTAATTAACAACAGTTACCGTGTTTCTTCCGGTTTATGCGTTTATAACTATTACATAGTTAAGTGAATACAGGATCGTCAAAGGGGGCTTTTCCGTTTTTTTAAAAACTTGTTATTCTCTATTGTTCCGATTATTGTTGTTTTATTATTGATCTGCTCCAATAAATTAATGGGAATTTTAATGAAATTTAAAGGTTTCGTTTAAAGGCTGATGTGCTCTTGGGCTTAATAAATTAATTACCAGCCTAGACCTGACAAAACCGCGCGGTCGGGTGAATCGAAATCTGAATAAACAACGAATATTGGTGTACATTTGAGGGCAGCAAAGGTTGCCTGCCGGTAGAGGTTAACAATCAGATCTATGTGGCTAGGAAATTAACTTCTACTGCTAGGGATAACAGCGATGACATCGAGTGAAATAACAAGCAATATACTTTTAGATTTTTTAGCCACTTTACATATTTAGCATCATCTTTCTTTTTTGTTTATATGACGAAACGTTGAGCAATCAATGTCTCCGTTTTTTAACAGATGCGCAGAAAACCAGTGACCTTTGGCATTTGGCGCCATCTGCTGGTATGTAAATAATATTTTAAATAATAAATATTGAAATCGGGAACCAAACAAACTGTTTTTTTGACGTTAAATATTAATGCATGTAATTAAAGTTACCTCCAGCCCATCGAGGTATGTTAAAATAAAAACATAAGGGAATTCCAAGGCAAACGATACAGAAAAGGCACAGTTCTCCAATTATTAATTGGAAGTACCGTTTAATCATGCAGGATTGTAAGGCAAGACGCTAAATAACTCGGGTTTGTCGTTGAGTGGCGTTCAGTTCAGTATCCTTACAACAGGTATTTACTTAGGATCCAATTGATTAGCTTTTATTTTAACTTGGGTATGATTTCACCTCCGTGTTTCGAAGTAAATACCCGTTTCGTGTTAACCAGTTAATAATGAATAACCGTGAGTACTGTTTAGTCACTTAATACATTTATATATCGTTTGTAGGACTCGTGCGCACGATTTAATGCTCAAAATTTAGTAATTCAGATCACGAATATTATTTTTGTATTTCACTCCTTACCTCATGTCTATTTAACAATCGGTTAATTACATTTTGGTACGAGGGGGTGTCTGAACGATGACCGCAAAATAAATGTTTCGGAGAGACTACTCATACATAACTGTTCCGAATCTCACGTCGCTAGTCGCAAGACGAAGAACCGGTCCGCTTGGCGCTGCTTTGTCGCCGATTGGCCAGGGGAGGACACTACTGCGCTACATTTCAAGCCTTTCCCAATTCAATGATACTGCAACTTTGAAAAGTGTTTCCAGAGAGAGCAAACACACACGGCAGTAATACTATCTCTACTCTTTGTAATTACTGTCGCGTTGACATGTGCCCAACTATTGGCCAGAGCGCTTCTACGTATCTTAGTAAAATATACATTCTTGACTAAACTTGCACCGGTGGTTCGCGTCCTTTCCCCAGTATGTCACTGATTACACATGTTATACAAAGGGCTTCAAACGTATTTTACGTGCTGAACAACTGTAACCTCTATGTGCGCGTGTAGTAATACGCAACAGACAGTAATAGGAAGTGGATGCTAGCATTAAAAACTCACGCAGCAATCGAAAGCAGTCGGTCAGACCTTATGGCTCAACGGACCAAGGGACTACGTTCCTATCGAAAGCGTCGTTTATTTATTTTATTTTTTTACATTATTTAATGTAGGACGAGACGATGAAAACCTTTATCTGCTTAATTTTTGTCGTCTGTCATGGTCGGTGTGATTATAGCACGACGTTTGAAAAAGAAATAAATAATTTCGCCCTTGGAAACGGAAAGGTTTATGTTGCCACCGATGGTCAGTTATACCAGTTGAGCCGTCGCCTTGTAGCAGAGAGCCAAAGGGTTAAATCCAGCCACGCGCAATTAGATGGGGTCGAGATTTTAGTGATATTTGAAAAGAACAAGACGTTGATTACCTGTGGTACACTAAACTGCGGGTATTGTGAGATACTTGATTTGAACAACATTTCCAAAAGCTTATATTATGAAGAAATAACCGTGGCTTCAACCCACCCTGAAGGTTCATCTCTCGGTTTTCTGATAAAGACGGAAAATACAGTGTACCTCCTTGCTGGAGCGGCAGACAGGCCTATCAAGGAAAATAATTGTACTGTCAATGAGGATTTAATTACGCTACGGAACACAGAAGACCAAAAAACTGGCGGAATATTTTCATCGATTGACGATAACGTAACGCCGTCCATTAAACGTCGTTCAGGTGAAGTCGTTCAGTTTGTGGACGGTTTCCAGAGGAATTCTCGGATTTTTATATTTTCGAATGTAAAATTCGGTTTAAAAAAAAGTGTTAGACTTATTTGGATGCAAACTGGACAGAAAAAACAAGACATACTTATGTCCTCCAGATGCGTCACACTTGAATGTTGTAAGGACCAGCAACGCGCGCAGCTCCTTTCCTCCGCCGATACTGATGTTGGGTGGGTTGGTGTTTTCACGGCCGGTAAAGCGGGCGACCCCGGAAACACCGCGTTGGCGATTTTCAATATTACAACCAGCGTCACTCGATTAGGCGACCTTTGCTATTCAAACCTGGAGGTATGTTGACAGCTTAAAATTTTTTAGTTAAAATTTTTTTTACATTTTTTACCCGGATTAAAAAGGCGCTTTTCTGCAATCAAATGTTACGTGAAAATTAATTCTAAAAAATTCTGTAAAAAAAAAAAAAAAAAAACAGCACACACTAACAAGACGCTAATCGAGGGAATTTGGGGTATACTTGCGGCACTGTCTAATATACAGTATTATGAATCTAGGCGACTCATACGGTCGAAGGAGAAGTGGTGTTTACCTATCCCTCCATGACGTCGGTGGCTGCCCTGTCCTTCCAGTCCTGGGCGGTGCTCCTCATAGGGACTGCAGATGGTCAGTTGCTGAAGGTGGGTACTTCACAGCGGTTCAGAGTCCTGCTACACACCAGAACCAAAGTCAGTGGGCCGCTTCACAGCGTAGGTCTTTCTGCAAAAATAGATCCATTCATTTTCTGCTACAGCACCCTGAAGACCTGATTATGTTTACAAATTTGAGACCTTCCTGTTTCATGTTAGATTTCACTGGACAAGGCCCGTAAACGCACCTGTCCCATTGTCTTGTACAAATCTGACGAAGACCGGCCCGTGTTCTCCAAAATGCTGTTGGATCCGGTGGATCAGAAACACATCTATGTGGCTATGGGGAACCAGGTGACCCGTCTTTACACCACACCGTCTCATGGTTATGATTGGTACTTGGCCAAGCAGAACACAACTGTCTAACGTTGAATTTCCGTGTTCCAGATCAGGGCTTTCAGCGTGGCTCAATGCAGTCGATATGATACCTTTAGAGACTGCTGGTCTGCACAGGATCCCCACTGTGGGTGGTGTGTCTCGGAGAGAAGGTCTGTTTCTTGTCCCGTTGTCTTCATGCTTTTACAGAAACCTTGCAGCGGATTCAGTTTTACGGACATTTATGTGGACAAACGATCTTTTCGCTTTTGTGTATTTTCAGTTGAGAATAGTGACCGTCCAACATTTTACAAAATATTACCAGTTTAATGTTTTTAAAATGACTTTGTAATAATCCTGCCCTCATAGGAACATGTTTCATTTATGTGCTACACCTTCACATGTTATGGGTCCGTCTGCCTTGATATTTTACCTCCCCGTGTCCTTCATACACCCTCCCCCCATGAGACCTGTTCCATGTTCCTCACCTCCCTGTGATAACCGCTCTTGTGTGTTGACCTCTCTGCAGGTGCGTGTTTCATGACAAGTGCCCAGGAATATTTTTGATCTCAGGCTCTGAGATATCTGTACCAGGCCAAATGGTTTATTTCCAAACAGAAAGGAGTCCATCTCAACAGGTAGAGGTTTCGTACCAACAGTGGAAAGAGTCTCACGACACGCCGGGTTCTGCTGTCGGAATGAATTCTGCTTTACGTGTGCGCCCGATGCAGGTCAGGGTGAACGTGACGACCAACCTGGCTGTGAGGCCTGGGGGAGGTCCGGTCTTCTCTTGTCACTTCTCTGCTGGAGGCTCAGAGCTGTGCGACCACCCTGGGGACGCCCCGATCTTCCCCCAGTGTTTCTGCAGCTTCCCGGGGGACAGGATCCCAGAGAACGGTCAGCTGGTCACCGTCACGCCGAAGCGACACACACTTCTGCAGAAAGATATCTCACGGAGCTGCCCTTACAGTATCGTATTGCTTTGTTGCCCAGATAGAAAGGCCTTGCGAGGGAAACAATATTCCTCTCGGTTGGATCCCCATGTCATGACCCAGACGCGTTAACGCTCGCATCCAGACGTACAAGGCCAGTATAGCAGATACAGACACCCTCTGCGATTCATTCTTTTTGTACAGGCCTTGAAGTCACAGTGAGAATCGGCGTGGCTGAGGAGAACATTGTTGAACACTGGGTCCTAAAGAACTGCTCTGACATGCCAGAAACCTCCCCAACAGACCTGTAAGCCACGCATTCAGCTGGTCCACTCTACGCTGCCCATGTGCAGTTTTTTCTGCAGCCCGCCGCTGACTCTTTTCATTATTTTTTACTGTTGACTAGTTTTGATCATTTGATCAGTCGATCATTTGTGGAAAGCCGCAAAGCCATATTCAGTGCACTCCCCTCTTGGTTCCGAATCTGAACTGCTGTACCCAACGTACAGGTGTTCAGAGTGCATCTCAGCCGGCTGTTCCTGGTCTTTGCCCAGCCAGACCTGCACCTGGGCCTCCGGTCCCTCACAGCTCGCAGAGGTAACGCTCCCTCACCGATGTGTGTTGGATTTTCACTCCACGGACACTTCCTTTCTTCCCCCATACCTGATCTGATCTTACCCTTACAACGTAACTAATCTACTGAAGTGTTACACACAGCGTAGTAAATCCCTGCTTCAGTCAGCTCTAAGGAAAGCTAAGCGTCTGACTTGTAATGACGTTTTTGAATGACTTTCCTTCACTCAGGACGTCTGTAACGATTACTTTGCTGCCCTAAACTCCTCGGTAAGTTGAACCATTCATTTTATAGCCTTTTTTTAATAATTCTGTGCTGCAGATTTTATGACAGAAATGAGCCAATTCATACTATGTTGCTCTTAGGCATACAATATTATATATCTAAAATTCTACTGTGTGTGACTGATTGTTTTAATTCTCCGCTTGATTAAATATCTTTATTAGTTTCAGGAGCCAGAAATATATTCTATATCGCCAAATATCACATCCTTTCATGGGAAAAACAATGCATCGATTTCAGGAAATAATCTTGATACCGTGACAAAGATTCGCATTCAAGGAAACATGGACTGCAACCAAAGGGAGTGAGTTGTAATTACCTTGTAAAAATTCAATTTCCGCTCACAACACACGGTACGAAACGCTCTGGTTGACCAGTCAATGACGTCCCTGTCGTTCTCTGTGGTTTGTGGATTTGGCACTCGCACCTAACTCCAGTGATTTCTGGGTCCAGGACTCCGGTGCTGAACCGCACCCGCGGCAACCTGAGATTCCACCTTCCTGCTGGGAGCAAGGGTGTGGTGACCGTGTGTGCGGTGGGGCCCGGTGGGAAGTGTTATGGGTCAGCCATAGTCTTCTACAGGTCCGTGCCCTCCTGCACGGACTTGTCACCCGACAACACCTGGGCCAGGTGAGTTTCCTCGGTAGAACTCAGGTGTACACCTCCACAGACAGACCCCGTCATCAGTGGCCCCCTCCGAGGGGTACCGGGCATCCGAGCAGAGCAACGTTGCCTCCCCACGACAAGCTGAGAGAGCTTGTCGTCAGTTCCCCCCTCCGAGGTTACCGACCGTCCGGGAAAGGTCATGGGTAAATCCGCATCACTGCCACTGTCCACCAGACCTGAGGGGAACAGAGTGTCACATGGAGGAAATACGCGTGAGCTGTTTCACATCCACAATGACCACTGTGGCTGGTTCACATGATTACATCATCACTTTCAGTTGTCCATTTCTCCGCGTGACTGATGGTGATAAAAGAGGTTAACTCTGGTCTGGTTCTGCCTCTCGACGTAGAAGGAGGACAGTGTTTCATCTATCGATCATCTATCGATTTCTCTGCATTTGGTGTCAAGTCTACTTGTAATTTCGCAAAAATAGTTTTTGTGAATTTCGCCTATTGGGGTGAACTCGGTAGGCAAAATGTTTAGCTGATTTTTGTATTGGTGCCTATGGGAGCTCTGGGCATACAGAGAGTGACACTGGGCAGTGTAGAAACGCACGCGGTTAGTTTAACTCTTGTCACGGTGTGTCCTATAGTGGCGGAAGAGAAATCGCAGTCGTGGGTAGCAACCTAGAGTTTGTGGACTGGATACAACACGATGACTCCGCCCAACAGCTCATGCCGTCCCCGGTGAGTTGCCCTCCCCGCCCCCGCTTTCCCTTCTCATCCTCGTCACATCAGTCAGTCACCCCATCTCCCTTATCATTGTTTACTCAAATGAATCATGATAACCCTGCTGTCGTGACTCAGTGCTATCTATCACGTGGAATTCAGTAAACCGTTCAGCTGAACCTCGACAAGGAAACAGACTGAGATTCTGCCCTTCGCCGAGACTTACCGAGAGCTTAACACTGGGGGCTGTTGGGCGTAGACTTCTTGTTAAAAACGAGGGTATCCCCTATCAGAACTTCAGGTATCACACTCCTTCGCATGACGGAGAGATGGAAACGGCGAGGGAGGTCTTCGTCCTCCTGAGGGTGGCAAATGTAACCATCGCCTGTAAGAAGCCAATAACCTACCACCCAGACCCGGAGTTCACCGGGTTTAAAATCACGCCGTTTGGAAGCCACCTGCGTGTCACCATCGGGGTAAAGCCAGCTCAGCCCAGTTTGTAACAAACTCGGAATTGCACTGAATCTGCACTGAATCTGCACTGAATCGGCACTGAATCTGCACTGAATCGGCACTGAATCTGCACTGAATCTGCACTGAATCTGCACTGAATCTGCACTAAATCTGCACTAAACCTGAACTCTGACGCAACACTAAGAAAAGAGAGCAATAGGTCTTGTCTAACGTTGTTTTTTAGAAAAAGGGAGACAAGCTGAATATCAGCACCGGTGAGCTGAGTGTGCTCGGGATGGAGGGAGACCTGGGTCATGAATGCCAGATCACGGAAACGAAAGCTGGACTTGGTGTGGACGACTCTGTAGTCTGCGAAATAAAACAAGAGGTCAAAACCAACATTGAATCGATTCAGGTGATCCCCAGCAATGCCAACCACTTTCCTTGTCCTTATACGTCACCTGGGAATTTTCATCTGTTTAATCTGTGTTTAAACGTGTTCCCCTCCGTCTTAGATAACATTGGGGAGTTTTTCTGTCGAGTTGAAAGATACAAAAACGACCGGAAAATACTGGCTGCTTTTCATCATCGCTGTTTTATTTCCCATCGTTACTGGTGAGTATTGGTACTCAGTAACAGTACTGGTCACTGGTGAGTACTGGTACTCAGTACCAGTACTGGTTACTGGTGAGTATTGGTTTTATGGAAACAGGAAGTGGTTCTCCATATTTTTCCTGAGGGCAGAGACAAATGTCTGTGTCTATGCCGTCAGTGGTGGTGTGTCTATGCCGTCAGTGGTGGTGTGTCTATGCCGTCAGTGGGGATGTGTCTATGCCGTCAGTGGGGATGTGTCTATGCCGTCAGTGGTGGTGTGTCTATGCCGTCAGTAGTGGTGTGTCTACACCGTCAGTAGTGATGTGTCTATGCCGTCAGTGGGGATGTGTCTACACCGTCAGTAGTGATGTGTCTATGCCGTCAGTGGGGATGTGTCTATGCCGTCAGTGGTGGTGTGTCTATGCCGTCAGTAGTGGTGTGTCTACACCGTCAGTAGTGATGTGTCTATGCCGTCAGTGGGGATGTGTCTACACCGTCAGTAGTGATGTGTCTATGCCGTCAGTGGGGATGTGTCTATGCCGTCAGTGGGGATGTGTCTATGCCGTCAGTGGGGATGTGTCTACGCCGTCAGTGGTGGTGTGTCTACGCCGTCAGTAGTGATGCAACTGTCCACTGTTTGCATCCTCTGTGACGCTCCACAGTGTACTTTTGCCACGTCCAGCGGAGAAAGCGGTCAAAGCTCATGGAACATGACCTGGAAATAATGGACATCAGAAATGAGATCAGACAAGGTTGGTTGTCCTGGTGACACAGCTGAACCCCTATCCCGTCATTGCTGATTCTGCTTTAAAACTAACCACCAACACATCCTTCCTACAGTCTCCCCTGCTCGAGACACAGGCCGCTTTAATCTTGAAGGCCGAGTTTCCAGGACCTTTCAGTAGTCTAATTAAGGAAATAATGGGCCTGATACTCGCAGTCATATACTCAGACTCCAGGAAACGACTGTATAAGAAATGAAATCATCAGTAACTGACAGCCTTGTCGACACGTAAGCAAGTTGTCATGTGTATTTAATTCCTTCTGAATTTTCTCTAGGTTTTGTCGATTTGCAGACAGAGACGTCCGCTCTAATTGAAAATGTTGGCACGATCCCTTTCTTAGACTACAAGCATTTTGCCACCAGAATCTTTTTCCCTGAGGTAAGCACGCTCGTTTCCCATACGAGTCTACTGAAATGAATAAAACAGCTATTGTTTGTAAGAACACCGTGGTGGTGTTGACGCAATTTGTGTTCCCATTGTGTTCCCATGAATCCAGACTGGATCCTCAGTCAGCCCGTTTCTGAAAGAAATAACCCAGGTGAGCTCATACCTGCGCTTGGCTATTTGTTCACATGATGTGAGAATCTGTCCATTCACTTCAACTGAGACGTCCTGTGCATTCAGTTCAACTGAGACCGTCCTTTCATTCTTTAAAATGACTTCACAGACCTAACCCTAACCTTAGATATGAATCACTTTAATTGTAATCTGCATTATTTTGCATTTGTCCGTCTGTCAGGACTCCAAGACACAAGGCAACAAGCACTGTCTGGCCCTGTCCCATCTGATCCGGAACAAGATCTTCCTCACCTCCTTCGTCCACGCTTTGGAGGATCAGAAGGACTTCACTATTAGGGAAAAGTGAGCCACGAATCAGGAAGTATTTCAAAAGGCCTGTAGAAATCTGCATGATTCACAAGACGGTAAATCGATTCGTTGCTACGGGTTGTCGCTGTGAAACCCGTTTGGCTCATCGTGGAACTCACCGGCGATTTCACAATTTTGTTGTTTGATGACCATTATTCATTATTCAGCAAAATATTAATTATGCTCAATAATTAAATACATTTTTGTGGAGGAGAAAGTAGCTGCTGTTAGTCTCTGTGTTATGGAACATAACCACAACAAACCAAATGGAATCACCTGTACTGACCGCACACTGGAAACACATAACGTCACTGCTGCGTTTTGAGCGTGTCGAAATTTGGCCTCTATGTGATGCGGTGAAGAACAACCAGGGGTGTTACTTAGAGCAGGGGGTTTCCAATCTAGGACGGGCAAGCCCTGTTTTACAGGACCTGGCACTGTGATGTAGGGAAAGGCGTTCTCCTCAGGTGCACCGTGGCCTCCTTGCTGACACTTGCCCTGCACGGGGACCTGCCCTATCTGACCGAGGTGATGGAGGATCTGCTCAGGGACCTGATGGACCAGTCCAGCAACACCCAGCCCAAGCTGATGCTCCGCCGTACCGAGTCCATCGTGGAGAAACTTCTGTCCAACTGGATTTCCGTCTGTCTGTACGGCTTCCTGAGGGTCAGTCCCTGTTTGTGTTCATCATGGCTTCTGTTCGTTTTAGAACGCTAAAACATTGATGCGCAATGCCTTCCAGGATAATATATTGCCGACAAATTTGTTATGTATTTTTCATGTCTTATAAATAGAAATAAAATTGTACTAGTCTGTCTCTGTCTGGGCTGTGTGCTTGTAAACGTCTCAGATGACTATGGCCATTTTAAATGAATCTAGATTTAAAAGCTGTGTCTGAAAAGGCATTGATTCAGTGCTGAATGTTTTTTTTCCCCAGGAGTCGGTGGGGCAGCCTCTGTTCCTGCTGGTGTCAGCACTGAATCAGCAGATCTCCAAGGGCCCGGTGGATTCGGTGACTGATAAAGCGCTCTACACGCTCAATGAGGACTGGCTGCTGTGGCAGGCCCAAGACTTCACAAACTTGGTATGCAGGCCGTGCATCCTCCATCTGATCACTGCACAGACTGACACAGTGTCTCCTCACACAGGCCGTGCTTCCTCCATCTGATCACTGCACAGGCCGTGCATCCTCCATCTGATCACTGCACAGACTGACACAGTGTCTCCTCACACAGACCGTGCTTCCTCCATCTGATCACTGCACAGACTGACACAGTGTCTCCTCACACAGGCCGTGCATCCTGCATCTGATCACTGCACAGACCGACACAGTGTCTCCTCACACAGGCCGTGCATCCTGCATCTGATCACTGCACAGACTGACACAGTGTCTCCTCACACAGGCCATGCAACCTCCATCTGATCACTGCACAGACCGACACAGTGTCTCCTCACACAGGCCGTGCATCCGCCATCTGATCACTGCACAGACTGACACAGTGTCTCCTCACACATGCCGTGCATCCTCCATCTGATCACTGCACAGACCGACACAGTGTCTCCTCACACAGGCCATGCAACCTCCATCTGATCACTGCACAGACCATAATGTGCTGTGATGGTGTGCACGGAAGATATATCTCTGAGATATGGTTTTACTTTAGAATCCGTTTTTCTGAAGAGATTAGTGGTTTCCTTTATGAAACGTGGAAAACCCACAGTCTGTATAAATGGTTAAGAAAATCAAGCTTACAGTTGGGTGGATGGATATAGCATGCAGTATTGTAAGATGTTTGCAATCAAATGTGTTGCAAAGCTGATTTTGTAGTAATGACTGAAATTACACCTCATACTTTGACTAAGGTTTTTTTTTTATTTTTACAATGAATACTCTCTCTGTATGACCTCATTGTGAAAGCTTTGAAAACAGAAACCAAGTAACACAGGAAGATAAATTATATAAAGTTAAAAAGGAAGTAGGCATCACCACAACAGACACGTTTACAGAGACTATGATATGCATGCCAAGGGCGTGCAGAGCTGGGCGGAGTGATCTGGGCATGCGAGGGCTGGAAGCTCATCTCTCAGGGCAGGGTCATGATTTAGTGAACTGCCCCAGGGGAAAGATTTGTCCGTACAGGAACGATGAGCGTCACAGGTCTTGAGAAAAGCAGAAATGGCTTTAAATGCACCAAGCCTGCCTCTTGTTTTAAAACCCTGTCCTGTGATTCACACGTGGTGGGTTAGAATCTGTATAGCGTCTATTTAAAGAGATATCGACCAAGAATTTGTGTGAGCCAAGTATCTTAGGATGCAGGATTAAGCGCTCCCCCTTGAAAAGCAGACGCTGCAGTTATGTTTATATTGGTCTCGTTATACTTAGGTTAAGGTACATGACTTGTGACGAGTAGACTTTACCTGATGCCTTGTTGTGTCCTTTTCTACACGGTCAGAAGCTGAATGTGTCGTTCCCGGCAATCTCAGAAGGGGGCGAGAGCGAGCCCGTGGAGGTCTGTGTACTGGACTGTGACACTGTGGAGCAGGTGAAGGAGAAGATCCTTGCGGTCTTCAAGGGCAAGTTTGGCTTGTCTTACAACAGGCAGCTCAGTGAAATCAATATTGGTGAGTGTTGACAGAGATATCTTTTGCTCCATGTACATTCAATAATTATTTTTAAATACTGCAATCAAGTCCGCAGAAATCGGGAAAAGTTTTAAACAAACCCAACAAAGGAACCTCTCGAATAGGAATGAAGGCAAGATTTACTTTGATCCTCCCTGGCAGGGGACATAAACCCTCCCCATTATATCGTTACATTGACGAACTTTGACACGACCTCTAAATAACATTATCTTGTCAGAATACGAGAGAGATGGGAGCTCCGTCCTATTGCAGGAAGTTGACGGCAGTTCGAGGGTTGTGGGTGATGTGAAACTCCTCAACACTCTCAAGCACTACCAGGTAAATAACAAAACAGTAGAGTGGGGAAATCTCGCCCAGCCTCAGCTTGGGTTGGACCTCACCCTTTCCCCTCTTCTTTAATCCAGCAGTTCACACTTTTGAACCCCTTAGCATCGTTAGCATTTTTTACTCGGCCATATTGTCAATAACAATCAATAGTTTGTGCGAATGTGAATTACAACAACTTAACGGTAATGATGAAAGTTTCAAAAAGTAGAGCGGTTTGTGTTTCTTTAGATCCCTGACGGAGCTTCTGTCAGAGTCACCTCTAAAGTGGCCCACGTCACTCTCAGTCACCAGCTCAGCCTGAAGGGTGAGTTTGATCTCTGACACCCACACAAAAAAGGATAACATCCTTCTGTGGTCGAGGGAGAAAACAAGGTCATTCGTCTGAAGAAGTGCAAAACATTTTTCTTTCGTAATACCATCAAATGTTAGTCTGGGGGAAAAGTCTGGTTGTGTGTTGTTAAACTTTGTTCTATGGGGAGAACACACTTTGTGTTCATCTGTTGCTGTGTGTCTGTTACAGATGATCAGGACTACTCCAGAAAGTACGTCCACCTGGTAGGTTTTGTGGGCCTTTGAAGCACATTTTCATTCAGAAAGAATGGCCTGCGTAACTTCTTTAACGCGGTACTTTGTTGTAGATTGATCCGGACATCGTGGTGGACCACAAAGACAAGCCTGAAAGGAAGAAGCTGAAGCTGAAGGAGGTCTATCTGACCAAACTGCTGTCCACAAAGGTACGCTTTGAAAGGTTCTTCAACAGTAGTCAAGGCATCTCCTTTTCCTTTTAGCGACACAATACATAGCAATGTGCTAAGTTAGTCCCTGGAGGTCACCAGTGTGCAAAGTTAGTCCCTGGAGATCACCCGTGTGCAAAGTTAGTCCCTGGAGATCACCCATGTGCAAAGTTAGTCCCTGGAGATCACCCCTGGAGTGTGCTCTGTCCCCAGGTGGCAGTGCATTCCTTTGTTGAAAACCTCTTCAGGACCATATGGGGCACAGCAAACAACAGGGTCCCGCCGGCCATCAAATACTTCTTTGACTTCCTGGACGCTCAGGCCGAAAGCAAGAAGATCACGGACCCCGATGTGCTACACATTTGGAAAACCAACAGGTTGGGTCTTTTCACCATCGCTGCCCGCGCACCTCACTCAGGCCTGGTTAGATGCGCACCACGCTCAGGCCTCGTTAGATGCGCACCACGCTCAGGCCTGGTTAGAAACGTGTCACCTCTTCTTCCTCCCCCCTGTTCAGCCTGCCCCTGCGGTTCTGGGTCAACATTCTGAAGAACCCACAGTTTGTGTTTGACATTGAAAAGAGCCCCCACCTGGATAGCTGTCTGTCGGTCATCGCCCAAGCATTCATGGATTCCTTCTCATTGACCGATCAACAGTTGGGCAAGGTAACTCGTCTGTTATAGCGGGTTCTTGCTACAGGATCGTATTAATCTATGCCGTTTACATTCAATCGGCCTGTAAATTGTTTTAAAATGTGCTTTGGGAAAATGTTTTTCATTCACTATTGTGAGGACTTCAGTCTAAAGTATAAATCATCAACAACCAGATTTTGCTTGTTGTGCAAATGAAACCAAAACCCACGACAGTCATTCTCTGGTTCTTTCAATATGTAGAATAATAATCATTAATGAATAATCATTCAATATCTGTTCCTTCTAACATGCCCTCCCCGGCCTACAGCACGCGCCAACCAACAAGCTGCTTTACGCCAAAGACGTCCCCACCTACAAGCAGGAGGTCAAGGATTACTACAAGAAAGTGAGAGAAATTCCTAGGTTGACGGGCCTGGAGTTCAGAGCCTTCCTTCAGGAAGAGGCCAAGGTATAGTGAGCTTAGCGTAGTGATGGACAATGACCCTTTGTGCTAGGGAATCATTTCCAAAATAAACAAAAAATAACGGACGGGAAGTTGAGGGGTAGGGGACGGGTGTGTCTCACACAAGTCCTGCTTTGTCTTTCCAGAAACACGAAAACGAGCTTGACGAGACTGCCGCCCTGCCAGAAATTGACACATTATTGCAGCGTTACCACAGCATGGTAAGCCACCAGAAAGGCAACTAGGTTCCGTAACCACTCCCCCAACGTGTGACACAGGCCAGGCGGATGTCTGCAGGAGGACATGTGCAGCCAGCCAGAAAACATCTCACTTCTCTTATCGTAACCAAGGCTACTGAGCTGGGGGGGGGGGGGGGGGGGGGGGGGGGGGGGGGGGGGGGGGGGGGGGGGGGGGGGGGGGGGGGGGGGGGGGG
>JAOYSI010062497.1:490-23619 GCA_025775065.1 Hiodon alosoides | reverse complement strand
ACACTACATTGCCGAAGTATGTTGACAACCTTTCGAATGAGTGGATATATTAAAGATAATATATTTATTTGTTGAAATATAACAAAGAATTGGCTCTGTCCCTCAGGGTGTGGCAGATAGCTGTATACTACTGCTCCTCTTTAGGCAGCCGGTGGATTTTGATAGCCAGACTGTGCTCATTCAGTCTATGCATTTTCCTTTCTTAGTCATTTTAACATAAAAAACCTACAAAGTTGATTTGTGCATTGACTTTGTGTATTGTCTTTTTAGGGCCAGGTAGCATTCCATGTTTCTATGATTTTTGAGATTGTTTTAGCTTATTTGTGTGGGATGCTGTTTTTGTACATATTTCTTCATTTTTAATCTGAAAAATCCAAGAAATTGCGCCCCTGTCCCTTTAGTTCATTCATTTATTGCCAATTTTATCATGCACGTATCTAGCGTACATGGGTTTTATAATGTCAAATGTTAAATAGCCAGTTGTGCAGTATTTTGCTTAGCATCAGAATTACACTTTCAAGGAAATGTAATATTATCGAGTCAATAATGCTGCATAGTACCTCGCTTGTGTTACTGCAAACACAAGGCTATCTGCCTTAAATTTGTTTCCCCCAAATATTGACAATATTTTCAGTTTCTAATAAAAAAATCCTTATTTTTATTAGACTGCTTGATTACACCTGCATTACAGTGAGGGGTCATGGCATGCCATGCAGAGATGTGTGCATGTAGCGCCTTGTGTATGTAGATATGTGTGTATGTAGATATGTGTGTATGTAGAGCCTTGTGTATGTAGATATGTGTGTATGTAAATATGTGTGCATGTAGAGCCTTGTGTATGTAGATATGTGTGTATGTAGAGCCTTGTGTATGTAGATATGGGTGTATGTAGATATGTGTGCATGTAGAGCCTTGTGTATGTAGATATGTGTGTATGTAGATATGTGTGTATGTAGAGCCTTGTGTATGTAGATATGTGTGTATGTAGATATGTGTGTATGCAAAGAGGTGTGTCTGCAGAGATGTGTGTATTCAGATAAGTGTGTATGCAGAGATCTGTGTCTGCAGAGATGTGTGTATTCAGATAAGTGTGTATGCAGAGATCTGTGTCTGCAGAGATGTGTGTAGTGTTATTTTCTGTTCTTTTTAGTTATATAGTAATTTGGTTGTACAAGGGTGTTAGAGACCTGACAGTAAAGTCTCTAGAAGAGAACAGGTCTAGGTCTGTTGCGGGGAGGTTAGCTGCAGCTAAATCTTCCTGAAGAGTTCCCTCAAACTCTACCATTGAATATGTACAGACTCATGCTCGAAAGAAAATTGGAGCCATTTATGTTTTTTAGTATGGTGATTAGGGAAGATTTATTAATTGAAGTATAGGAATATTGAATGGTGAGATATACATTGCAGAAATAAATCTTTTTTTTTTGTTCAGATTATATCTTTGTTCATTTTTAGCTAAATGTGTGATTTCACTGTTTTTCAGATTTCAAATGAGTCATTATGACCCTTTTTATACCAGATAGTGATTCCCTCTTAATCTCTGCCTCCATTAATTTGAGGATTTTATAAAGGATACACGGTGTTTCTAAGAGTCTGATTTTCCTTGTTTTTATTGTTTTCTTTAAACTCCAGATCCAGATTCTTTAAACTAGCAGATCCAAACAGAGGTAGGTGTTTGTTAGTCTGTTGGTGAGAGAGTGCGCTCATTTAAGGAGACTGCATAACAGTTGCATAACAAGTGGAAGCCTGGTTTTGCTCACTTTGCCCACACAGACCCAGGCTTGCTTGCAGCAAGCGGTACAATCATGTCGCATGCTAGCTGGGTGTAAGGCTCACAGAGGCAGTGGAGGGTAGTGGAAGTGAGCGATAAGAGGGTCTCTGATGGGCTTTCCTGGGTTGAAGAGGGATACAGAACCTGCTTGTCCCATCACCCTGTGTACATTGTGTGCCCTGCATTGTGTGTTCTGCTTCCTTCCTTCTACTACTGCCGATTCTCGACATTTCAGGCTTTAGGCCTGATTTATATTTTACTGCCATCCAAACCTCACTGTGCCATGAGCCTGAAGCTTTAAGAAAGTGGGAATGTAATGTTTAGACCCCAGTGAGGGTTTCTTTTTTAACGTGAAATAAGGAGAGCATTTGGTTTACAATGGCGGGCAAGGGAGATGGCAAACCAATGTCTTGTGGAGGAAATCACACCTTTGTGCGCACGTAGCTGTAGGTGTAGGACGTGTTTGGGGGTGTGGGAGGTATGTTTGTTATTTTCACCACTGGTCCCTGCTGGGCAATGAGAGGAAGCGGGACCAGGCCTGTACAGCCCTGATAAACCATCAATAGGCCACACACCCCATGAGACCTGCTTCATGAACAGACAATTATATTTTTCTTCTGTTAAGCAATAGGAAAAAGGTGGGACTGTGAGTGAACGCACAATTAATCATTAAGAAAATCTTGACTATCAGGTGATGGATGATGGAGATCTGTCCATTAGATGTTAGATGTTTAGGGATGTCAAATGCTGAAATTTAGATAAACGTAGGTGTGAATGTCCTTTTTACTGGCAAGGTATGTCTCACAATAAGTGTGTGTGTGTTTTTGTGTGTCACAAAAACCCTGTAATTTTTCCTCCATTCAGGGGGAAGGTACCGAGCATGTGACAAACATGTTGCTGGGGAAATCCCAGGAGCATCACTGCTGTGAGCCCGACACGTAGCCTACATTGAATGGAAACAGTCTCTCTTTACATGAACAAGTGCTGCTCTGTGGAGTCTGCGCGTGTGTCAAGGCGTCTTTGAAGAGAAGATCGATCCACGAGTTACTGGTCCTCTGCCCGTTCATCGCTCAGACTAGCGCAGAGCCCAAGCCAAGATCGGAGCCCGCTGCAGTTTTCTCCCGTCCAGAAGTGAAATCTTTCACGCATCAAAGGCGGCACTCCGATCTTTTCAAATGACCCTGCCCCAGGTGTCATATTGACAAACCCATTTATGACTTTTCAAGAGGCAATCGTGCCCCCATTAAAAATATTACCTTGACTGAAACGGCTTTGTTTTCTTTAATCTTCACATGCTGCATTTACAGCATCCATGGACCACCAGTTGTGACCTCTGCTACAGTTTGCACATGTCAATTTCAATCTCTTTTTGATTTGAACATTTTCCTACTTGCAACTACAAAACCCATTTTACAAAAATCGAATTATGATTAATAGGGTTTCGTAGGGAGAACCAGATTTGTCATTTGACCGCTTTTGAAAAATAATCTGTTTTGACCTTTGATCCCCTTTCCCCTTGACCCTGGCAAACAAATTGCGTATCTCTGCCCAACGATTCAAAAAAGTATTTTCTTGCAAATTGTGTAATTTGTTTTTGTGAGTGACGACATTCCCTACAACGAGGGAATAATTACATTAGTTGCTTCTATTATATTTTGTAACAATCCCCTGAGTGTCGGGAGTGCAAATTGCAAATGTCACCAATTGGACATTGTTTAAATAGAAGACTCTTTCCTTAATTATTGGGCAGAGGCACAAAGGGGCCAGGGTTAAAAACAAAAACAAAAACAAAAACAAAAACAAAAACAAAAACAAAAAAGGTTCCTCCCCAACACCCCCGCCCCCCTAAACTTCTGCTCTGCTGATGATTTCCACCGTTTCCTCTCCAGTAAAGGCCCTGACTAAACACTCCAGCAGCCTTTTATTATATATCTGATTAGAAATTGCCTCCAGCTGTACCAATTACTCAGCTGAAAACAGTTGACAGTCAGCAGTCAGGCCCAAAATGTCAAGCTGATGGAGTTGAACACAGATCCCCTACCCACTGTTGTACCACATTATATTATATTAAACCATTTCTGCTCTGATCAACCTGATGGCCAGATGGAAAGTGGTCTATGAAGGCATACAACATCTAGGCATACAACATGAGTGACGTGGCATAACCTGAGAGAAATTATAGCATAACCTGAGAGTCAACTTTAGTGTTGGAATTCATTAAAACTGTAAGTAAGGGTTAAAGTTCAAACCGTTGGACAGTGCTGAAACCCTTTGCTGGTGGTGTTCCCTGGGCTGGTCCTCCTCTTCCTCCTTCCCAGAGGCTGCTGTCAGGACGAATCCAGAGACCATGTTTGGGGCGACTCGCTCCCCCCCTTTTGCTTTTTGTGCCTTGGAATGCTGGCTTCTGCGTTAACTGATGGTTTGTGGTCTGCAGCTTTATTCTGCTCACTTAACCCGGTGACATAAAACCATTTTCAGTGTTCCTTCAGCTGTTTAATGGAGAACTTGCGCCCATTGTCCAACCGCAGTCTGACTAAATTCAACCCTTTAACATGAAACATTGACAGTGCTTCTCCTGAACTCTCAAATGAAACATGATGAACCTGCAATAAGATGACAGATGAGAGATGGTAATTTACCATATTGAGTTTTCATGGCTCACTGCAGCTGTCAACTTTAGGCTTCATGAACTACTCCTCCGCGCATTGATATCATGTGATCACAGGAACGTTGGCTTGGATAGGGCAAGCTTGCTGTCAATACTGACTGACTGCGGAAGGGGCAAGGTTTTATTAGATCCAGTGAAAGCCACCGCATGGAACACACTTCCTTCCAGGGATATGTGAAATAGTCGTCTGTAAAGTATGAAACGGCACACTGGGACGGGACGACGTGAATGTAACGCCGTCTCTGGGCTCGCCGTGATCTTTGCCTCCTCTGGCCATGTCAGAGAAGGACCTGATGAAAGGCATCTGTTCCACTAAGGCTTTAGTTTGTTCACAGGAAGTTCTCAATCTGAAAGTTTGTTCTCAATCTGTTTGTTTGTTTGTTTGTTTGTCATCTTCAGGGCAATAAATGTCAGTGGCTGGATTAAAGAGAATGGCTGCTTTTTCGGGTTAATAAATAATACACCTGTGTCGCTTGTAGATTTCTGTTGCATTTGGAGCATCCACAGATGTCAGGTGAACACTTTTATATCTCTGATTAAGAGACTTGTAGAGAGGAGGGGGAGGGGGAGACATTCATTTACTCGTGCTCAGTCATGTGTGATCTTCCCGATGGTTTTGCTTTCTTTACAACTACCAGTCAGCACCCATGAGGAACACACTTAAAGATTGAATATCTTGACAGGGGGGGGGGGGTTGCACATCCCAGCTCGGCTGCATGGGTTTGTTTTCACACTGTAATCATTGACCTGAGAAGATAGTTAGAAGACACACGGTACCCGCCCCCCCAACAACCTCATTGGGCATAGGATATTTACGGTTTGGGGTAAAAAGTGAGGAGAGGATACAAACATTAGCCTTCTCACAAGTGTATACACTGTCACTGAACACATTTTGATGCAAAATGGGGAGGTTTATAACTCTCCTTTCTTAAACAGAAGAGGTGTAGCGTCTGAGTAAAGAGAACATACATACTAGTTTACATAGCAATCCAAAGCCTTACATGAGGGTGGCACTATGTGGTCATTAAATCAGGTTAATGGACAGTGCAGACTACCCTGGGTGGGAAAATGCAATGGATAGCAACTGTCCTCATCCCCCACAAATGTGAGAAGCCTCAAATATCCAGTTTGATATCCAGTTTTGACTTGACACAAACCCTTTGGTCCTTCGGTCCATGTCTGGCAGGAGAAGCTAGTCTCCGCTTTAATTAACTGGGTTAATGGTATTTTTATAGGGGAGTCAACGGTTGACAGATTACATACATTAGGAGGTAAATGGGTGGAACAGTGGTTTGAAACGGATCATAGGCCCTTCCACCTGCTTAGCTTCGCTCTAGTGATGGTGTCCGAACCGGCGTGCTTTTTCCTCAGCTGGGCACAACCCAGTTTGCTTCTATTCATGAAACCAGACTTTTTAAAACAGACTTTCCATACCCCGATGTCTTCTGTGTTTCGGAGCATAATTCTCCTTTTCTCCAGTGTTCCGAAAATCAAATTTTTTTTTTCGGTCTGGAACATTATTCTTCCCCACTTTCCAGTGTTCCGCAACAATGTGCAACCCCCCCCCCCCCCCAAAAGGTTCAGTTCCGCTGTGTTTATCTATATTAATATGGAGCGCAGGGCTCTTGTCCTTTCGTTATAATCTGCACTATTTCAGGGTTGGCGCGTTCAGTCTTTCACTTTAAAGTTAGTTCAGATTAAAGAAATCTTGAGGTGGTGACTGCAAATATCTGTGGTAGGTGAAAGGTTGGATTTTTTGCCAGTCAGTGTCGAAATGTAGTTTATCAGTCGCAGATTTGTAAAATTCATATAGCGAAATGCGTTTATGCTGTGGATTTCCGTTGATTATGGATCAGAAACCCTTTCTTGCAGCCGTGATGGGGATCAGGGTATTCTCGGGTCACCATTTCGGGCTATTTTGAGTTGCAGGGATAAAGTCAATTCTGCATCATCTGAGCCTGCCCCAAATGTCTCTGCCCTTGCATTGCAAAATAACCATTTGGAAAGATTTTTTGTAATCCACTATGTAGCGTGGGAGAGGGGTAAACAATAGCTCTAATTCTCAGCCACACAGTTGTGGTCAATGGTTCATCCAACTGTTTTGGACTAAATTGGAGACCGCAGTGAACTTTAGCTTGCAGAGCTGTGAGTCAGCATAGTGAAACGTAGCTGGGACAGCTCCGCAACAAGCCAAGACCACAGGGATATGGGAATCAGGATTATCTAAAAACTGCACAGTGGCAGCTAGAAATCGCCTTTGGGTTTACCTCCCCAAACACGTGGCGGTTATCCACGTAAACCCAGAGAACTGGGGGTAAAAAAAACGAGCGAAGAACCTGGCCAGGCTCAGAGAGATAGAAAGCAGAGAGCCCCGTTTGGGATATTCATCCTTTTCATTTTCATTGAACGTTTTAGTCAGAGGACTGTTTGCTTTTGAGAGAGAGGGAGGGCGGTTGGGCGAGTGTTTGTTAAAAACGTCTAATAAATGAACCAAGCAGCATTTCATTTTGTAGGCATGTCAGGTCTGATTATTTTGAAAAATATGCCCCACCCATTAATATGTGACCCAAAAAAAATGAATCCATTAAAACAAATCCAGAAGGATGAAGGCACCAAATGTCCTCTCTCTGATTTCATGCGTTCATTTGCATTCCTCCATTTCACCCTCTGAATGTTTACATGGCGTGTCATACATTATAAATAATCCGTTTTTGTTTAAGCAAACAGCAAAAAGATAAACTTTGATAGTTGCAAAAAGGGAGGAAGGTGAGGTTGTTGGAAATGTTTTTCAAAATCACTCAAGTATGTAATCTTATTCTTTCTTCTTCATATTGACAGTGTTGAGTGGTGAATAATTGCCAGAATTTTCCCGGAAGCTCCACCTTGTAGTGGCTTGGGTGCATGTTGTAATGCTCCACAGGGTATAGGAACAGGAGAAGCCAGTTACAGTGCTGAGAGGGAAGGTCAGGGAGGGTCAAAAGGGAGACGTGGAACCTGGGGACGATCCAGTAGTGTGGAGGCAACTGCAGATGGTAGGTGACCAGATTGACCTGGCACAGAATCTGGAAAGGACCGGGGAACAGGGGGCTGAGTTTTCTAGAAGGAAGATTTAACTTTGTCTCCTGGGTGGACAGCCAAACCTTCTGTCCAGGCAGATATTGAGGCACAGGGCGGCGATGACGGTCAGCAGTGGTCTTCCACTGACGAATTGCACATTGCAGCCGGGTGTGTGCTTCTTGCCAGACTGCAGCGAAACCAGTCGTCCAGCGCCGGGACATCTGTGGAGGCTTCATCCCATGGGAACAGGTCAGGCTGGTAACCTAGTGTACACTGAGAGGGAATCAGTCCGGAGGAAGAGCTGGTGAGGGAGTTCTGCACATACTCGGCCCAGGGTAGATAGCAACTCCAGTCCTTCTGGGATGAGCTGCAATAGGAGTGCAGAAACTGACCAGTCTCCTGGTTCAAATGCTCAGTCTATCCATTCGACTGGGGGTGATACCCAGACGTGAGACTGACATTCACGTTCAGGGCCCTGAAAAAGACAGACCAGACATGGAAGGTGAACTGATGCCAGAGACGATGTCCTCAGGCAACCCAGAACACGTGACCGAACAGCGGCTCTGCCGTCTTTAGTGCAGTATGGAGTCCCCTGTGGAGCAGTATGGCAGCCCTTGGAAAACTGGTTGACAGCCACCAGGATGGCGGTGCAGGTGGCAGGTCAGTGTATTCAGGACGGATTCGAGCAGAGAGCAGAGAGAGCAGAGAGAAGAGGACTCTCTATGTGTGTCGCCCGGCAGGGGTGAGACAGGCATCAGGAGAAACAGCTCTGCCCCCAGGAAATGATGTCCCCATTGCTCCGGGTTGTGGTGTGCGAGCCACGGCTGACCAAGGATGTGGCCACTCCAGGCAAGTGTGAAGGACTGAGGCTGGCAGGCAGATAAGACACAGAAGGAGTGGACTGGGTTACCCTCATCTTCATCAGATTGTCCAACCTGACCGCCAGCTGGAGGATTTGCTCCAGGGAGAGTGCCTCGTCTCGACACACGAGCTCAGCTATCAAGTTCTGATCCAGTGGTTCTTTGTGGAACACAGTGAGCAAAGCCCGATCTCCCCAGCCGCTGAGAGCTGCCAGAGTCTGGAACTGCAAGGCAAAATCCGCAGCAGACAAGGAACCCTGGCGCAGCACGAGAAGCTGTTCCCCGGCATCTCTCCCTCCCACTGGGTGATGGAAGACCTCCTGGAAATGCCGCAGGAAAGCACTGTGAGACCGTGCCACCTCCCCCTGTTGCTCCCAGACAGCAGAAGCCCAGTGGTGCGCTTTCCCGGTCAGGAGGGTGACAATGAAGGCAGTTTGAGTCGCCTCGGTGGGGAAGGAAGAGAGCAGACAGGCAAAATACAGCCAGCACTGTAGTACAAAGCCCTTGCAATGGTCAGGAAAGCCATTGTTTCTCCCCAGGACAGGTAACCAGGACAGGTAACCAGGACAGGTAACCAGGACAGGTAACCAGGACAGGTAACCAGGACAGGTAACCAGACCGGCTGAACAGGGGCTGCAGGAGCAACAGGAGGCAAGACATGACAGAAACTTCACAATGAGTGAGGATTAGTGATGGGCTTATGTGTGGAACAGAAAACTAAGTTGGAAGGTACAGGGCCAATGGGAGCAGAAGGTGACTGAAACAGTGCACATGGGCTTCAGGAATGTTAACTGAATGATTAGAGAGATAAGTGACTGATATCGTCTACTGCGGAACTGGGGCTGTGTTGTGGACTGTGACACATGTCCGATCTATCTGTGCAATAAAAAATTACTGAAAATTTGGGGGAAGAATCATTTTAAGTTACAGGTTACAAAAACTAGGCATAATGACAACTGATAAGATTAGGTTTGTCAAAAATACAAATACATTGATATGTCCACGATACCATATTTCTAAAATGGTTCTGAACATCATTAGTTATGCATTTGATAATACAGAAACCCAGAACTAACAGACATATACATGTATATAAATATACGTAATATATACACAATAATAAATAAAAAAATAGCTCTTCTTTGCCTGTGCTTATGCTAAGAGGGGGTCTCGATCGGCATAGACACAGGTGCTAACCTAAACGGACTAAGACTAAAATAGTGCTGCCCTGATAGCTTATTTTATGTCCCGCCCTTGTGTGGCACTGCTTGCATTGTGGGTAAAATAGTACCCTTTTGGGGTCAGTTCCAGGAGTTTAAAGGGCCAAAGCCACCCAGTTTAAATTGAAACAGAAATGCATGTTTCTGGGAGACAGCAACCCATGAAGAGCCTAAATGTTATTTGTTGCCAAGTCAAGGGACAAGACTGCCAAAAGAAACAAGCATAACCACCCCCCTGAAGGCAGAGACCGTGGGAGGACCAAGGATGTCAATTTGCTCCCCCAGAGAAGTTTTTTACAGAACATTTTACACCAAATGTGGCACAATCGTTGAGCACTACTAGATAAGGCATAAAATTTCAAACTGAATGAAAAGGTCACAGGGCTTATTCAAAAAGATATCTGAACTCCCGCGTGCGGTCGACACACAGTGCTTGTTCCTGCAGATACCCGTTTGCAGGCTCAAGGGGTGTCCTCCACTGGAAATCAATTGACAATTGGCTTTAGGAGGGATTTATTCATGGTCACTTATATAATATTTATATTTCAAGCCTCGCTTCTTGTGATAATCCATTGATTGATTAGACATTTCAAAATACTTCCCAGGCCCCCAGTTTAGTATTCTAGTGGGTTATATTAGATTTTTAGTTTTGGCTTTTATGTTCCTTAGCCTGACAGCGAAAAATAAATAGTTTTTTCTTTTAAATTTAATTTATGTTAACTGTTTTTTTTTTTTGGCACTTTGTGCTCCCTCAGTCAGGAACAAAAAACAAAACAGAAACCGTCATTTCCATTTGTTTTATGTTCTGAAGCCGAGAATGAAAAAGAAAAGCAAATATGTATTTCTGCTTTTGTATGTTTGAGCCGCTGCAGAAGATGCTCAGTAGTAAGAAAAGTGCTGCTGGAGCATGTAATACAACCCCTCCCCCCATTGGTCCATTGGGTGCAAAGCTGAAGTGGGCCCCACCAAGCCGAAGGGGTAGCCCTCTTTACCTGTCTCCAGAGTGGCATGCCATCGCATACATAAGAGTGGCGTGCACTTTATTCCCAGTATAATGCCTAGTTGGGCATTCAGTTATATTCTTCATTTTAATAAATAATTTGCATATTATTATTCATTTGGTATAAGTGCCTATGTACTCACGGTCATCCATACAAAAACAGTGTCGATTGAAAATACCCTTCTTTGGGAAAGGTGCCGAATGAATATTTCAGAGGGTATTTGTTTAATCCTCGGACTATGAATAAGGTAAATGCTATGAAACGGCGGTTGTCTCTTTACACTAATCCAAAATACATAGAATACTGGAACAATGTCTGTGGGTGTGCCGGCTGATTCATTTCTCATGTATTAGTAGCCCTCTTTCGATAAACGGCAACAAGGGAGACATATTTCCTCTTTGTGCCAGAGCCTAGGCTTCCATCAAGCTATCACTTTCGTTGAAAGGGTTTGCATCTAGCCTAAGGCCTGTAATCGCCAGGCGTAAATTGCTTCACCGAGTGAGGACATCCGTCATAATTTCACGGAAAGCAGTCCTAGAGAATACAATAAACGGGATTTCATAAATATGCACAGAAGAGCCGATAAGGTTTTAAATTGCTTGAAATTTTTAAAAAATCTGTGTTGAAACTTTGAGCGTCTGTGTGGTTCTGTTTGTTCATTTCAGCACCGCAATATTGACATGCGCAAAGGCCGATCGCAAAAATATTTGTGAGATCAAGGGACATGATTGGGAAAACGATAAAGCAATAAAAAAGTGTTTATTACCTTATTGCCGCTCAGTGCTGTTTGCTCACGTACAGTTCCATTATGGATAAACTCATATGTACGTTTTACGGCTGAGTGGGCGGTGTAGCTCAGCGAAAAAATAATCATGCACGTCAAAAATTCCAAAAGGCCAAAATGTAAGAAAACATTTGTGGCAGAAGTCATGGCACATGCCGTGTAATATATCTATATCTTCCGTGCCTTTTAAACAATATGTTTTAAAATTAATTTTAAAACTGATTTGTTTCTTAAATATAAATTTAATATTTTGACATTTCCTATTTTAGATTGAGGTGTAATACTTTTTAATTATGGATGTATTTGTAGGGGGTTATAAACTCAGAAGTACTTTTATGCATAGAATGCTAAAATGACAGTATGAATGTGTCCACATGAACCTGCGATGTGTCTGTTTGTGTGAGCCAGAACTTGACGGACAGCTCAATAAGACTTTCAATGCACTGCCTGGCCAACAGTGATTGATCGGATTGTAATTGATTTTGGCTTGGGATTACTTTAAATGGACTGTGGTTCTGATTGGGAGGACAAAAGCTTGAGGGAGGCAACGGCCCAATAAAAGGGGCAAAGATGAAGAGGAAAGGGGAGGAGGAGGTGCTGAGGTGTGGGACATGTGGCATGCGAACACAGGTGCAGCCCGCCTTCACTACACCCTGAGCCTCCTGTTGTGGCTTCATGTCTATATCTGAGACTGCCTTGTTTATGTATCCCAGGCAGGCCTGATAGCCTTAATGCGTTATTCGGTCTCCACCCTGTAGTCTTCGGAAGTATGTGATGATGATGAGGATGGCCACTCTCCGTCCCTTCAGTTTTCTGCTGTTTTATTCCTCTCACAGCTTCATTTCGTAGCTCATACAGAATGATTGACTGGGGGTTTGGGGCCTAGACGTTTTATTGGCAGCAGCTTCAATTTGGTAGGACTGGGATGTTTGCTTTATTCTTTTTTAATGCTAATTTGATGGAATCCTGACCCTGTCATCCCCTGTGCCTCAGAAGGGAGTAAGGGTTTATTCATTTATTTCTGGTCCCCCGTACTTTAAATGTTAATCCTCGCGCTTGTGAAGTCAGAAGCCCATGAAATAGGGAGTTGAAAAGATTTTCCACGCTCGATGTCTGCTGGCTGACGTTGACATGACGTTTTCCCTGAGACTTTTACCTGTACCGTCTGAAATCACTCACAGAGAATGTCAACCCGAATGTCCTCCCGCTGAAACTTCAGGAGAGCTGTTCAAACCGACCCCTTTTGAGACCTCTCTCTCGTCCGAAATTTTCGGCTTACACAAATATTTTCACATGATTAACATTCCCCTTCCTTGCATGACTCGGGCTGAGGCGCAGCTTTCCCATTAGAAGGGCAGGTGGCCTCTCTCCCCGAGGTCAGGGTGTGTCGTTGTTTTATGTGCGTTGTGGTGACATGCTGACTAACGGCCACAACGCCTGGAGACGGAGCCACCTGACCCGACCTTCGTCAGCTGCTGCGAGACATGTCCTCCGTGTTCAGTACTGGTGGAGACAGGAACAAGTCTGAGATTCTGTACAACAGCTGTGTTCATGAATCTTTCCAATTAACAAGTTTTGGATTGGAAAGTGGGGGCAGCGTGCTGGCTGCAAAGGAACAAGGAATGTAAATCTTCTTTTCCGCTCAGAATCAACCTTTATTTGCCCTTAATATTTCCACGACGTTGTTGTAGCATGCCACGTGTGTACGACTCGGGAGAGATCGGAGAGACTCAGGTTTTGTCAGGCCTCTGAAAGGGTTTTTAGGCACTGCCGCTCAGCAAGGAGCTAACAAACAAAAATAAATCTTCAGAGTTCCCGCTCACAAGTTCACCATGTAAAGTAACAGACTAAAGTAACAAACAGACAAAGCCAGAATTCAGAGTTAATGCGACTATCCTCTGACGCCGGCGCGTTTTTGACGATTTTCTCCCCTCCTGTTCGCTGCTTCCCTGTGTTTTGCCTTTCTGCTGCTCCACGAACCTTGCACCAACTGAGAGAAACCACGCTGTTAATAAAGGCGGTTGATGACTTTAATCTCCAGCAGGTGCTGGTGAGTGTGCCACAGTTGTCATGAGGCAATCACAAAGTTAAGCGAATGGTAAGTATAATCATGCTTTGACCTTCAGATGCTGGCAGGGGTTGGGTACAACTTTATGTCATTGATCCAACCCACCAGCCAAACCAGACAAAAAAAAATCACAAGGGTGAACTGTCTCCGTCAAAGAGTCGCACTGTCCTTTGATTTAGTACAGATCTGCCTGACTACTGAAAGACAAGACCCTCCCTGCCTGTTGACCTAGGGGGTCCTGCATGGTACACTGATGTAGTTCCTGCTTTTTATTTAAAAAACTGAAAGATAAACCAACGGTTCTTTGTCTGGTTCTTTGTCTGGTTCTTTGTCTGGTTCTTTGTCTGGTTCTTTGTCTTATTTTTATAATTGAACAATGTTCTGTGAAAGTCATGGGCTACTTAAACCTTGTATTTGTGAGGGAGACCAATTTTAGGACAGCTGTTTCCCCCCCGATACTTTAAACAGATAAATGAAGGCACTTAATGTGGTACGGGATGCAGGACTTAAGAGGGTAGGCTGGGAGGATGTGTGGAGGAAGATGGCTTGCTAATGCTAAAATGGGTAATGTAGCCTGCCTACTTGGGGTGATTTTCCTTCTTCCTTCATTCTTTGATTTATTTTGATTAATTCATTTTCCAAAACCGCTTATCCAATTCAGAGTTGTGTGGTGGCGGAGCCTAACAAGGCAGGGAGAGGGCACAAGGCAGGAAAAAACCAAAAAAGGGACGCCAGGCCATCACAGGGCCAGGGACACACAGAAACACAGACAACCACTAACACAGGCCAATTACAGACAGTGATTCACCTAAGTCTTTGGATAGAGGGAGGATACCGGAGAATCCAGAGGAAATCCATGCGAACATTAGGAGAACTAACAAACTCAGTGACCTGAGACCACTGTGCCCACTGATTTATTATTAGAAATGATTTATTTAGTTAATCAGGTTGGGAATGTGCAATACTAAGCTGACAAAGTATATTAGTGTTGGGTTTTTTTTTTAGCCTCGGTATTAATTTAATTTACTTTGACTGGTAGACGATCTGTTCGTGTTTGTCCGTGTTGATATGGAAGCAAACCACGGAAATCAATAGGCCAGAAGACGTCTCTGAGGGGAGCTGGGTTCATATTGTATAGTTTTGGGTTTGTTTTGGGTTTGTTTTGGGTCCATAAGATGCTTGTGTCCAGAGACCTAAACTTGACTTACTTGAGACTTTAATTAAAATGACTTGGTCCTATGTATGGACACCCCCCCCCCCCCCTCCTTCAGATGGAAGCTGAAATGGTGCCAGACCTTTGCTTTGATCTTGGTCTTGGAAATTTCCTTTTCCTTCTTGCTCTCTATGTCGTGGATAGCTATTGTTGCAAGCATCATGTCAAACATTTCTCCACGTATGGGCCATCCTGACTAGGCACCCTCGGGTGTGACAAGGAAACCAGTGAACAGGGTGGCGGTGAAGTATTTTGGAAGTGCTGTGACTATTCACTTAATTGCTATTCACTTAAAAGGTTGGTTTTTTTTCACCAAAGGTGTTTTGCAGTGGTAGAGTGTATGTCACTGATAGATGGACTTTCTCCTGAACTTAGCGGGGAGCCTAGGAACCTGGCCTTTGTATTTGTAATAAAATAGATAATTGTCCCAATCCTCTGTGTAATTGTCTTTGGTTGGGGGGCCAGGGGGTTTGTCGGTGGCTGCAGGTAGTGTGGCTGGCCATGCCAGGGACAAAAACAATAACAACCAGCTTAGAGTCAGATCCACAAACTGTCAGCTCTCTTTCCTGATCCTCCTCTTTGCTCTTGAGGCAGAGGCTGAGAAGCTTTTCCCCTGCCCCCACTATATTTTAGGAGTTTGTTTGTTTGTGTGGGTGTGTGAAAGAGTCACTGAAAGAGGAAACCCATTTGAACTGAGGAAGCCCTGATTTAACCTTCAGGGCTGAGGAGGAGAGTGATGCAGGTGGCAATTCAGAGTTCTGTGTCTCACTCTCCAACCTCTGCAGATATCTCACATAGATATCAAGCCGCGGGTGGTCCCAGGGCTTGTTCGTCCAGTCAACAGGCTGCAGTGGGGGCAGGGGTGGAGCCCCAACAAACAGTAAAGTATTTGACCAGTGCTTAAATGTCACTGTTAATTCCTGGCCACCACACTCTGTCGCAACACCTCTGTTTGAGCCTAACAACGCCCAGATGACCCTTGTGAGCCATTTTCAAGAAGCCTGCATGCAGCCCACTCAGCTCCAGAGACCATGAGCAACACAGGAACCACTCCAGAAGGAGAGCTATTCTCTGATGTGGTGAAATGGGGACAGGTCCTCAGGGACCTGTGATGGCTAGCCTTCTCTAATAAAAAAACCCCACAAAGCTAAGCCATGCACGGGTCCTGCTCCTCTAGGAACATTGACACCTGGATGGGGTCTGTGCAGCTGCAGCTGAAATCCTACTTCTCATGACCGGAGCTGAGGCCTGGCTCTGCGGCTGAGACCATAGTGGGGACTGAGCAGGTCCGATACCACATTATGCCTCCTTGCTGAGAACTCCATCAGGAAATTACATTGTCTTTCCAACGGTGTAGTTGGAGCGGCTTGTGACTTGGAAAGGCCTGAAAAGGATAGGAGTGATGTCAGGGCCTGGTGGCCCATCCACAGCATGAGAGCGTGACCGTACAGGTACGACTAGTCTCTCCACGCTGTCATACACCTGTGACAACACGGCTCTGAGGCAGGGGCGTCACATACCTCTAGTGTGGCGTAAGAGAGGCTAAAGTGGGCCAAGACAGGATGTGAGGAGAGCTGGGCTTTAAGGTGACAAACAGCTTTGGCACAGGCTGGTCCCCAGAGCCCGGGCTCGTCTTCTTTCAAGACGCAGGGGAGCTGTGGGGGCTGAGTATTCAGTGGCAGATTCTAGTTGTAATGCTATTTTTAACGCAGCTAGGAGTGATAGATCATCTGGCTCCAATAATAATCTCTCCCGGACTTTTGCGTTATTTGTATGTTCAAATGAGCTGATCACAAATCATCTCGTCTCGGGAGTAGGTCGAATTTGCATGAGCTAGCTAAGCCGCTTAGGTTAGCGGCATACTGCTGTGCAGACTCACCCTGCAGAGGATGGCGTCTTCTTTAATCTTTGCAGAGCAGCGAAATGTATGTCTCAGTGTTACAGTCTCACCGTTCACTCAAGCTTCACGTTGTGCTCTCAAGCTTGCAGCACCAGCGCTCTTCTCCTAGCTGCGCTGGACCCTTTCTGGTCCAAGGGCGTCCAAGTAGGTTTCAAGAAGGAGCACCTGGATCCAGAGCACATGAGGTTCACCTGGCAGAGTCAGTAGTGAAAATTTAGCCATCCCTGTCGCCAAAATTGTGGTGTCTGGATTGTGGTGTCTGGACGTTCTTTATTTTTTTCTGGTCAGCTGAAGCTACTGTCCTGGGAGGAAAATCATTGCTTTAAACTCAGATGGCATTTGCATGTCGTAAGGCAGAAACATTTGACCCAACGCGACCCAATGGCAGACATACATGGTGCACATACTTAAAAGCATAACATTGTACCTTCGGTGAGAGGGGGACAAGCTCATCTGGAGGCCCTCAACCCCACCCCTGGGATTTAAAAAATGTGGAAGCTGGCTTCATTGCCATCCTCTGTTGGGCCAGATTAGTACCAGCCCTTTAACATTTTTAATGATCAATTACCTTGTATATATTAAGTGCTATGCCAAGACCAGAGAATAGCATCAATAACAATTCATTAACATCACGAGACAACTTAACAGTGTTTATAACTCTCCTTCCACAGGCACTTTCCCTCCACTGATACTGCATTCCGTAGCGTACTCTATAAACCAGGGCAACGGCTCATTCATGAGAGTGCAAGGTAAAGACTGATGATTGGAGTGATATTACCTCTAGCCAAAGGATGGCCCACGCTCAGGTATGGCTAATGTGTCTAAAAGCCTTGCTCTGTGCGGACCTAAAGGGCTGAGGGACAATTCATAATTCTCCTTTTTTTTCGTTTTTTGTTACGCGGGACGATGTGAAAACGCACCACACTGTAGCAATTTCCTAGGCAGAATTCTGCTTTCTAATTTTCTTCCCCTCATTCAACAAACCTCCTCATAACCCAGTGAAAACACAACCCTCTTGGGACCTGATTTCCAAGTGAACTGTAACCAGCAACTTCACCATTCTTTTCCCCCCGTCTTTATTTTTAGCTTCTTCTGCGATCCTTTCTGAATACCTAGCGCTGGAGTCCCCAGCCTTCATAAAGAGTAGTGACATTTTGGCGAGGGAGGGGAGGGGGCAGAATGCTTTTCACTTTCTTGTTTTTCTTTTTAACGCCCCACAATGTCACCGTACAAGGCAGTTTCTATTCCTCTATGATTTTAATATTCCCTCACTCTCCTCTGTCTCGCTCTAGTTTTCCTCTTTTCTTTATCAGGTTCAGTTTCCATGTCCTTTATTGGAATTACGTGAAGGCAGTTCGTAAAGCTATGAACAATAATGGTTCCCTTGAGATGGTAAATGGGCTTTACTATCCATCAAATTTTATTTGATATGGCGCTGTTTTTTGACAAGCCTGTTGTTGTGAAGTGCTGTACTGATATTTTACAGAGGGTATAAAAAAAAATAATGGAAAATTGACGGTGGGTTATTATCATAACCATATAAAAATATTTAACATTACTATTAATGGAACACCAGAAATCTGAGCAGTATGCTAATTATCACAAGAGTGCTTTGATTTTCTGATCGCAGTTTTATACAATATGGTCATCAGTTCATAATTATTTTCTCTTCAGAAGCACTGCGGCACTTTTGTCTGAAATCCAGTCCGCTGTGCATTCACAGCGTTCAGCTTATAGGACTTGGTGGTGTCGGGTTGCCCAGACCGACGCACATTGGACCATTGCTCTAGAAATGGCCTGTCCTTTCGTAGAGTAGCCAGCAATCTTTTCAGGCGGCGGCAGCTTGCTTTGTGAGCCCCCAGGACAGCCTCTGTTTGGACAAGGCCTGTCCCTGCGACTGAGATCTGTAAAAGATCAAGTATTTGTTTTCCGTTCTCTCCATGTAGTACGCTAGCACTCTCACTGGGCACTATGTGTGCAGGAGACGTTCTCTGTCCGACTGGAAGGGCGATGAACAGGCCTCCTGTTCCACCGACTGGTTCACATAAAATTAAGAAACCGTTTTAGGTAGAGAGGCCGGGTTAGGCTGCAAGGTAACCTTTGACCTGCTGTGTGAAGCTCTGGACACAGACAACACCTGCAACTCACTTGAGTAATTGCTAAAAATTATAACATGGCAATGCTGCCAAATATACCTTCTGCGTACACAATCACAGTTTCCAGGGCGTTCCCGTGAGTTCATATGACTGCTAACTACTGGTGTTGTTTGAAACTTAAGCTCATGTCTCGAGTTTGAGTTTGTAAATGTAGGTTTGCGTTTGACACAGTCTATAGCAGTTTCTGTTGGGGAGAGTGTAGATTAACATAGGGTGTAGGGTAACATAACAGTTCATTGAACCTTCACAGTTGTCAAGTTTTTTTCTCATTGATCACATGCATCTGCAGAAAACACATCCACATTCTGTGTATAGCCCGTGTCTGCAATTTTTTGTATGTTTCAAGGCCCAGAAAGGTGATCAGCGACTTATAAAACAGGAAATTTAAAATTCAGAAATATGATATTTGGCAAATGAGGGGATTACTTTTTCAGACTAATCAACCTCACACTGCTCAACGCTTGTGAGAGGAAGAGGAGAATCTAAAATGTTGACTGAATTTTATAAGATTGCGATCACATGATCGAATCACTCTTGAGTGATTTGGCCCACTGCCCAGATTTTTGTGTTCTTATAGGAAAATAACCCATTAGTGACGGTTCATGTTCCATATTTAAAAGGGTACCATTAGACTGACGCAGGAGAGCCTTGAAATGATTCAGGAGGCCAGGGGGTTGAGCACAGCTATAAAAAGGTGATAGCAATCACAGTGAATTTAATTGTGCTATAAAGAAACAAATTAACAATAGTGTTGTATGGCTAAATGATTCCCTACTGCCCCAAGCATGTCTTTCTGATACCTCTTATTGCTCAGATGGCACAGCCTCTGGTAGTGTACCAGCCGGTGTGTGCGAAGTAGACTTTTAATGCTAATTTTTCTTATATTAAAAAAGTACGACTCCCCTCAGTTATTAAAGGTTACCGTGGTCAAGGGCTCAACAAAATTGAATCGAAGTGGTGATTTCTTTTGCGATTCAGATGACAAGGCAATTAATAAAAAAATAATTGATGACAGAGGTATTGAATTTAGCCAAGAATAAACATAAATACAAACACAGCTCTATCTTTTATTAATAAGACTTGAGATCATCGCAGGTTCGCATTCAGTTCGGCTCATGTCATTTGCAAATAGCGATTGGGAGAGCACCGCGATGGTGCACGATTGACTGACCTAGGCTGGGTGAAAATCAGCAGGGCTTCTGTCTCTAACCAGCATCCCCATGTCAGCTTCCCGGCACCTGCAGGCTAGCAGTGCTGTAAGAGCGATGTGCCTCTCGTGAAACAAAGCAGAATGTGAAACTCAAAAGGTGTCTTGTCATACTTCCTCACATACTTCCCTTGGTGTGTAAAGGAAAGATTCCTAATTGCAGACAGAGATGCATTAGCACATTTGGCTATATCAAATCAGGGGGAACTCAAATAGAATTTATGCGCGTGGACCAATTTTCACAGGAGTCTTGGAAGACCTCAGGGTTGTGATCTGTACTCCCGATGTCTGAATATAAACACATTTTGAACAAATATTGGGAGAGGTGTCAAGTGAAAAATAACAATTCATCACTCCACGGGTTGAGTGGCGGGAATGAAAGCTTCATCATCCCGTGGCAGTGTACTTTTCTAAGCTGACTAAAGTCTTGTCTTGTTTTTGTAAAAATGCTGTAGCACATGGACCTAAAGGGTATTGTCACAGATACTCACCTTTTTATTTGGAGGAGGTTTGTGATTTTCCAAAAGCAAGCACTAAGCATGGGTAGTGTGGGACTGGAGAGGTTAACAGACACTTCTTTCACACCCTCAGTGCCCTGTCTGTTCTGCTGGGCTCCTGCCACCCAGCATTCTGTACAAAGACATTTCCTTGCCGCTGTTCTACAATGAACACCACACCATCACGGTTAGAGGTTCAAAGGTTAAAACCCATGTCGCTTGTGCAATGCCATGGATTTCACTGCTCTGGAAAGCGGTTCTGAAGACCCAATCTGTTCCAAGAAATATGTGTGTACGTGTTGGTCAAATACCGATTGCACGTAAAAAATACATTTTGAGTTCTTAAAATGTATTTAGCAAAAGACTTTTAGACCTAATTAGTTTTAACATATTTATACATGCCTTTGAGTGCCGTTTGATTGTATCTTGATAATGCTGTATCAGCCAATTAAAGACAAAATCCATATAATTTTTTTCTGTATTTTGCTGCTAATATGGCTGTTGCCTAAGTGTAGATTGGCAGCGCAGGTGCCAGAATACCCTGCTGTTTTTTGGCATTAGTGAACTAGTCAGCCAGGGTCTTGGTGATAAATTAATGACAGCCGTGCCATGAATAATTCATCCCCGGCAGACACGGAACGTGAAATGGCTGCTTATCACACACTAGATCCAAAGTAATGCCTTTTGGACAACTTTCCACTCTTGTAAAATTCAATTTGGGCTTTGACTGGCTGCTGCCCTGAAGGAGACGGTGTCACGCACGGGTAAATGGGGAACAGGCCGGTTTTATCTCACCTTACCTGAAGTTGCAGTATGCTGGTGAGTCTGTGAACTGGGGTGAGACTCTCAGCGAGGGGTGGAGGGGACTACTCATTTGTTTGGAAGGTCCGGCAAACCTCATGGTCAGCCAGCCGGGAGTGCAGAGGCTGCTAGTTACTGCTAAGTCCTCACATCAGAAACGACCAAACGACCATCAGAAATGCTTCTGACGTTGCCAGGATTCTTTTTCCAGCAAACACTTTCAACTAATTTGTTGATGTTCTCTTAACGTTCAATCAATCAATCAATTTGTTTTTATAAAGCGCTTTTCACATGTTTCCATCTCACAAAGACGCTTCACATACAGATAAAAACAATATGTCCTAGGCCTGACCCCCAAAAAGCATGCCAGTGGAAACAGTGGCAAGGAAAAACTCCCTAGGCTGGCAGGAAGAAAGCTTGAGAGGAACCCGGCTTAATGGGGGAGCCCATCCTCTGCTGGCCGGCACTAGGAGCTGAATTAAACAATCTAATATCTATATTCCATATTCATTTCAATCTAATGTCCACGTTCCTGCAGCCATTGGCGGCTGGGACACCCCCGCAGCCCCCGCAAGGTGGAGGGGCCCCCACACCCCAAGGGCCCCCAGTCCCCACCTCATAGCAAACAAATTTAATTAAATTTAAATTTAATGAAATAGAAAATTAACAAAGATTTTGGTGCATGACAACTAGCAGCGACGATATCTAACGTGCATTAGGGTCCAGAGTGAAATGCTTTACTTCATCGGTGGTGGGTCTGCTCTGACCTTGCAGGGAGGCCTCTCCAAAGTCCGGGCCGCCACTGCCTACAGCGGAAACACCATGAGAGCATTATGTGCTGGCTGAGATGGGTTTGACTCCTTGACTCTGACATCTTACAACCACAGATAAAGTAGTCTACTCTCCTCTCAGTAGAGATGATCTGCTTGTTTGCGACCCGTCTCAGTGCTTGACATTGAGAGTATCCTCTCTCTTCCAGGGAAAGGAGGGAGTTTATGAATTTTCATCAGCCAGCAGATCGTTTCTTGTTTGCTTCTGAGTCTTATCACCATCGATACAAGCAGAATCTTTGTAACTGCCAATTATTCAGAGTCAAACTAAGTTCCGTTCTGGACCTGCCTGTCATTAATATTCATGAGAGGAGAAAGAGAGCAGGCTTCTCTGAAACTCTGCATCAGAGACGAGAAGGAACCGCAAACGCTGGCTGTTTTTGGCAGCAGTGCCCCTGGGGAAGGGATAAGGAGCTGCCTGTGAGAGGGAGAAATGAGTGTGTGAGCCTCCGCACACAGACATAAGCACACATAGACGTACTTAGATGCACACACGCTCTCCACTCGCCACCATCCTCCCCAATGCCTACCTCAACCCGTTCCACTATTCCAGCTCTGGGCCAATCTCCCCTGTGGAGGCTATGTGGAAACGTCTGAGCTATGCTCGCAAACACATTCTGTTTTTCTGCTAGCGTGCCTTAAGACACAGAGTGGCTCTGGAGGCCAAGGAAGCTGCGCATGTGATGATTTATACATGCGACACCAACTGGATCAGGAGCAGGAACCGAGGGCCCCACTTCAAGCTTTCGGCTTCATTTAGTCATGAGGAAACCAGCAGGCCTTAAGTCCGTGTCTCCCTAATGCACCGTGTGATGTCTGCATGCCTCTGTTGTATTTTATAAAAGGGCTCTGGAACAAGCTGGTATGACATGGGGGAGGGGGTGTACAGTACTCAACTTCAAATGAGTGATTTATGCATTTAATCACATATTTAATCGACGTTAGTAGATTCAGATTAATTAGTCTAGCGTTTTTCTGATTCTAGTGAATGTAGGAAGAAGGTCCTGGACATTTCTGAGTGTGTTAGGTAGCAGTTTGGGTGTTGGGGGGGGGGGGGGGGGGGGGGGGGGGGGGGGGGGGGGGGGGGGGGGGGGGG
>JAOYSI010062486.1:0-23620 GCA_025775065.1 Hiodon alosoides | reverse complement strand
CTCACACACACACTCACACACACACACACACACACACACACTCACACACACACACGCTCTCTCACACACACACACACACACACACACACACACACACACACACGTGGCCATGAATCAACGACGTCCCCCTGCTGCTCGTTTGTTGTCCACTCGACACCCACCGCCATCTTGGTGGAGATGGGGCTGGCCAAATGAGTAGAGATCAGAGATGACCAGCGAGAGACAGGGCAACCTAGCGAGTGGGCCCACAGTGGGCCCAACGGGAGCCCCATTGAATCAAATCAAATCGGTCAGTCTGTCGGTCGGTCCAATGCGACCCGCCACCCAAACGCTCCACATCTCATTAACTAGCCATCGTCCACCTGGCTGCAGGCTTCACGCCTCTCCTCAGCCCTTCCCAACAGGCCCTCTCAGAAGCTCCGCTCTCAACACTTTAATTAGCAGCTCTCTCCACGGATCGTTAGGACGTTCGTTGGCAGCCATAGGGACGACTATGGATTTTTTTCTGTGTGCTCGTCGTTCAGTGTTTCCGAGCTTGACCTCTCAGCGTAACGCATTACATATTATAATTCCATGTGGATTCTGTATTATCTCCAAGAATGCTGACCGAAAGGTATCTGAAATTCAAACCGGTCAATGTTTCATGTTTTTTTAAAGACCACACTCTTCTGTGGAAAATTAAGTATGATGCACTTTTCTGAGTTTTCATGCTTTTAATTTAACAAGAGTATAAATAACGATAGAGGGCACTGTATCTTGTTGTGGAATAAACTGGTCTTTGACTTCATATTGATTCCTTCATTAAATCTAAAACCGTCTGCTGCGGAACTTGTGATGATATTCTCATCGATTTTCAACATCTTGAGACATATCGATATATTCAAAACCGCCTAGATCCGTGCCTCAGCGATCGTAAAAACGCCTAGATCCGTGCCTCAGCGATCGTAAAAACGCCTAGATCCGTGCCTCAGCGATCGTAAAAAACGCCTAGATCCGTGCTTCAGCGATCGTAAAAAACGCCTAGATCCGTGCCTCAGCGATCGTAAAAACCGCCTAGATCCGTGCCTCAGCGATCGTAAAAATGCCTAGATCCGTGCCTCAGCGATCGTAAAAACCGCCTAGATCCGTGCCTCAGCGATCGTAAAAACGCCTAGATCCGTGCCTCAGCGATCGTAAAAAAACGCCTAGATCTGTGCCTCAGCGATCGTAAAACCGCCTAGATCCGTGCCTCAGCGATCGTAAAAAACGCCTAGATCCGTGCCTCAGCGATCGTAGAAACGCCTAGATCCGTGCTTCAGCGATCGTAAAAAACGCATAGATCCGTGCCTCAGCGATCGTAAAATCACCTAGATCCTCAGTGATCATGGCACACGTTTTGAATCACACGCCACTCTTGAACGGTGACAAACCGCTCTGCTGGCCAGCTGGTTTGGAGTTCAGCCCTGGTCAGAACGTGAGATCCTCAGGCATTGGGTCGCTATGAAGGGTTTTACATGAAAGCCAGCTCTTCTCTGGGTACGGTGCAGATTGCTCCTGTGTGATCTGCAGAAGTCCGACTCTGCAGTCAGGAACCTAATTACATGGTTCTAAAATTCAGATTTTCACCACTCTAGGGGTGTCGGAAGAGGGACAAGATGAGTTTCACCTTGGAAAAAATAAACCATTGCCCTTTGCAAACACTGCAGCTATCTGTATTAAATAAATTATCATTTAATGTGATTTAAGACAAATCCACAATACCCGATATCCTGGAAAACAGGATCTCGGGCAGTTGACTCTTCGTGCAGTCACACTTACAACGTGCTTAAATTTAACGTCTGGTTTGTAGGTAATGGTAAAAGGTCTCACAATCTGTAGGCAATCTTTGGCAATCTGTTAATTGTGCAAGAAACGAGCAAAAACTATATTAAAAACCATGGCAACTTTCAGTAAATAAAGTTCCACTATGCAAAAGCACCACCTCAGCATTCTCTCATGAAATATAATTAGAACTGTTAAATTATCATGAATGATACAAATCCATTTGCCTTTGTTTACAACAATCAACAGCTGCAGATGTAATGGAGTTTCAGTGCAGATGTATTGGAGTTTCAGTGCAGATGTAATGGAGTTTCAGTGCAGATGTATTGGAGTTTCAGTGCAGATGTATTGGAGTTTCAGTGCAGATGTAATGGAGTTTCAGTGCAGATGTATTGGAGTTTCAGTGCAGATGTATTGGAGTTTCAGTGCAGATGTAATGGAGTTTCAGTGCAGATGTAATGGAGTTTCAGTGCAGATGTATTGGAGTTTCAGTGCAGATGTAATGGAGTTTCAGTGCAGATGTAAATATGTGGGTATATTTGTCAGTGTGTTTGTGGGAATATTTGTGTTGGTAATTGTGGGTATAGTATGCAGTCTCTCTCACCAAAGACGGCCCCAATCCCCCCGATTTTCTGGGAAACAACCTTAAATTGAGCTGCATCTTTTGCATAACCTTAAACTTCACTGAACTGGACCTGGAAAGGAGAGACTAAACGTGACCCACTTGGTCATTTGATAAGGGTGTTTGGAAGAGGAAAGGAAACACAATTAACCTTGAAAAGAGCACCTTGCAATGACACAGTCTATTTAAAGGTCCCGGCCATGATGGTTTCGTTTACCGTGGTGCCCTCCCTTGAGACGCTGGCGTCAATCCAGGTCAGAGGAAATCTGAGACACTGTGTATTTAAAACAGGCGATTCTGTGGCCTTTGAACCCAGGCTGTGGGCAAAGTTGTAAAAACGTCAACAGAACGTCAGCGGCGTTCCCAGTTCACCTTCTCAATCCCATCTAAAATATTTCCATCTGCATCAACGGCAGCACATGTATCAATGATCTCAAAAAGGGTAAATTACTTCTGATTCCCATGATGCACTGCAAATGTCTTCTGCGGTAAGAGGGAATGTTTATTCACAAATACGATGATATTCCAGGGTGAACCAACATTAACTTTACCTTTATTTCAAATTGAAAAGCCATGTTGAGAGGCAACGAAGAGTTAAAATCGATGCGTATGTGTATGTGTGCGTGCCTTCCGTGGAACGAGTGACTCAGGTTAGCTATCTTAATCGATGCGTATGCATGTGTGTGCGTTCCGTGGAACGAGTGACTCAGGTTAGCTATCTTAATCGATGCATATGCATGTGCGTGCCTTCTGTGGAACGAGTGACTCAGGTTAGCTATCTTAATCGATGCATATGCATGTGCGTGCCTTCCGTGGAACGAGTGACTCAGGTTAGCTATCTTAATCGATGCATATGCATGTGTGTGCGTTCCGTGGAACGAGTGACTCAGGTTAGCTATCTTAATCGATGCATATGCATGTGCGTGCCTTCCGTGGAACGAGTGACTCAGGTTAGCTATCTTAATCGATGCATATGCATGTGTGTGCGTTCCGTGGAACGAGTGACTCAGGTTAGCTATCTTAATCGATGCATATGCATGTGCGTGCCTTCCGTGGAACGAGTGACTCAGGTTAGCTATCTTAATCGATGCATATGCATGTGTGTGCCTTCCGTGGAACGAGTGACTCAGGTTAGCCGTTTTAATCGATGATGAAGGTTTGTCCTTTCCCTTTGTGGCTGGGATCAGAAGCCTTTGAAGCCCTCTGAGACCTAATAACACATTTTACAGAAGTGGCAGAGATTTTCCCGGGCCTGTCAGGAGTCTCAGGCCAAGACTAATGGACACGGCACTCGCACAAGGTCGGCTCCACCGCGCTGCTCGAAAGCTCAGGAAGTGAAAACAAATTCACTGCTCCTCTCCGTGCCGGGGATTCTGACGTCCGCGTCACGCAGAGGCTGGGCGGACATTGCCGCTCGCCGGACATTCACGGGAAAGGCGACGACGTGCCGCAGGGGAGATTTCCCCAGAGCCACAGAGAATGAGGAATCTCACTGAGAGCGAGAAGAACGTGCTCCCCATACACAATGGGCAAAGTACTGGGCCTGCAGAGGGCTCACTGGTTCAGGGCAGAAAGACCTACAGTGCAGGTATTTATTAGTGCCACCATTTAAAATGTCTCCGCTTTGCCGAGAACATGAACGCTCGAATGAATACAGCATGTCGAAATAACTACAGAAAGCCAGGTGCCTTTTGGCAGAACAATAAAACCACCCTGGTTCCACTTGGCACTTTCTCTTTTTCCTCCCCTTGTTTCCTCACAGCTAATTGGCCAAGACGTCACATTTTAAATAAATGATTATTGCCTTTCTGTCGGTGAAAACGGAGAAGGCGTCATGGCAACGCACCGTTCCCAGCAATAATGCCTGCCGTCCAGAAGGGCTGGGGCCCAATCAGAAAGGACCTCTAATCAGGTTCAGGGACAGAGCACCACAATGAGGACACACACATCTTGGCGGTCATGTGGCCGGGCACATTCATCAGTGGCAACAGGGGTTCTGCTAACAAACAGCAAGGGTTTGGGTGGAGAAAAAAAAGGAAGCTTAAGCGGATAATGGGTTGGAAACACCTTGATGCGAACTGCCATCGAACAACCGTTACGCTCTGATGGGTCACGCTCCAGGGCACGCGATACTCTACAGGGGGCATGAACAGGCGTGTGCAGAGAAAGTCCTGATGAGCACATTACATCGCAGACATTAATTAGTGTCAGCTGGGATCTCATATTTCCAGAGACGAGCGGAATGCACTGCACAGTGAGGAAGTCGGATTTATGCTTTCAATAAGCGTTGGCTGAAAACGTGTGTAAGTGCAGGATTTAACCAGCCGAACATCCGAACCCCCTGGGCCTGGGGCTTTTACCCACAACTTACACAACCTGCACCGCCCTATCTGGGAATCAAACTCGGGTAGCAACACAACCCTGTACTGACTAGAGAAAGGATTAGCTCGTTGAGCTAAAGGCCAGAGTGGCTCGCTCCAGGAACTAATGGTACTCCAGAGTGGTATCACAGTGGTAGCCCCGCAACACAAGTACATCTTACAGGTAAGTATACAAAGCTTATGGGTTATGCTGGTTCTCTCTGGGGACCACGTCCTATCCTGCATGTTTGGTGTTTTTTAGAGAGCACGTTCAGCGGCCAGCGTACTGCAAGTGGACTGCTTGGTTCGCTCAGATGGTAAATTTGCCAAATGAGCGCCCAGTTTCAGAAGCTCGGCTGAATGCTTCATGTGTCAGAACCACAGAACGGCGCGAACATTAAGAAACCTTACTGAGAAACGGCAAATATCGGCCTGTTTAAGGCACTCGTGACCTGAGACAAAGCTAAACACTTACAACAAATCCCATAATGCAGGGCAGCGGAGTGACTCACGCCGCCTGTCGATAAATTGACGTACAGCGCGCCTATCTCTGTGCGGCAAGAGGTCTGGCTACAGAGAATCTCTCAGCCTGAACTTCTCCAATAGCCTCTTCCCAATTCATCACGGAGTCTACGAGGGATTTCAGACTCCACCGGGCACCGATCGGACGGTACCGCTGCCATGATTGGTGCTTTCCCAGAGACATCGGTCCACGCGATCCTCGCGCCTTGTCGACACATTCTCGACTCTGCATCTCGGACGCTGCACCCGTAAACACGCTGGTTGGTCTGTAATAATCCCAATGTTTAAGAACTCTCAGTGAGCGCAAGTACACACTCAGCTAATGCCTTGGCTATGCTACCAGCAGGCAGAGAAAAACCTCTTCATTACCCAATCTATTATCCCCATCGGTGGTCCTGGTTCCCTGCAGCCGCAGAGAGAGCCAGATTTCAATTTGCCCAGGGAGAAACAGCCATGCCACTCGCCTGTCTGTAATAAAATTACAAACGAATGAATTTCATGACGTGTGCCCAACAAACCGCAGCAGAAACTGACAAATGAACTACGACGACTATTACATGATTCATGTCGGAATTAAAAATGCTTCACGTAACCTAATGATACCTAATGCAGTACGTAGGTTGAGATGCATATGAACGCACATCCGCGAAGATATAACGGAACCGTTACTCTCATTCAAAACCTGTGAATGTTGAAATTGTGTGGGACACTCATTTTATAAAGGGCTCTACAATGTGGCAATAAGGACATGAAAATTGTGATCGTTTAAGGCATGTATAAATGTCTATGTTTGTCCAAGTAGTTAGATATACTTCTGCCGTTGATTAGACAGAAATCAGTAGGAATATCTCACCAAAAAGGACACTTTATGGTGAAATATTACACATTATTTTCTATATTCAGCCCTGAGGCAGTGCTTTTTGGCCGGGTCAGTGTGGAAACATTTCGTTACTGAACGTTAAAGGAAAGGGTGAATACGCCAGATCACACAATGGCAGAGACTGGGATTTGTCCCAAAGCTGACGCCCGGATGAACAATGTTTCAGTGCCATGACACAAAGTGGACAGAGGCACAGGAGGACAATGACGCCAGCACGGTAACCAAGTCCCCCAGTGACCTGGATAAACACCCGGAACGTTGCGCAGTGTGATGTGTGGAGGGTTTTTTTTTTACAACGTGAGTGGTGATTTCAACGTGCACTCGAGCGTGTGTTCCCATGCGGCTGACACACGCCATCGATAAATCCATTTCTGGAGTTAATGTTTTAAAAAAATAAAGCCTCCGTGCTTGGTAATGTCAATACATGTACAGGATGGAGTCAAAATTAAAATGAAAATATTCCTCATATGATCATTCCAAATGACTAATCTGCAATGTTTCTGAGAAAGACAAAAAAAATAAAAATGAAAGCCTGCAGATTACGCCAGTCGGATCGATAAAGAACGCGCGTGCCAGTCCATGTGAAATCATCGATGAAATCGGTTTTGGAGCAATGTGTTTTCAGGTCCATGCAGTCCACAAAGATCCCGGGGTTTGAGTTTTATCCTCAGGAGACGGCAGGAGAATGTTCCGTACCCACGCAGAGCCGTTGGAGATGAAGTCCCTACCCAGGGATCCCTGAGCACTGTTAACAAAGCATGCATACAGGCGCCTACTGTGACTTCCACACGAGGGAGAACAGTCAACGTCTCGCCGGGGTGTTTCAGGTTTTGGGCCGCATCACTGACAACACCACGAGTTTCCTCCTGTTGTCCTTCTCCGTCAGACTTTCTTCTGGGAGATGGAGGGTTACGGGTCTGCGCCGACGCTAATGCACGCCGCGCGTTTTATTTATACAGCGGCCGACCCGCGCAGCCTCCAAGGGATTACAGAGCTGCGGCAAAGTGCACACCGCTTAACTCAGACTTTACCTCAAAACTCCCAACATCCAGGATGGGAGCGAGTGAGGTCCCCAGAAAGAAATAACCGCTACTACCCGATGTTTACTGAATACGGCTTTTCCAAACCTTACTCTGCTGGAAAAATAATAATTAAAAACAAAAATGAGATCCAGAAACTCACTGTTACAGCCGTTAACGAGCCCACTCTATGCCAGGAATGGGATTCCTGGCAGACCATTACTGGCATTGTAATTACATGGACAATTATTTCCAAGTTTTTCGATTTGAACTGAATTCATTGGTGACAATGAACCGAACCCAAAGCCAAGTGCATTCGTATCCATTCGATGTAGAGACACATGGGCGTATGGAGTCGTAGAAAAAAGGTTCATTCTGGAAAATGGATAACATAGCTGTTTATTTATTTCATGTGAGTTGTTTAGCGTGTACACATGTATCCGTGTCCGGGTGGCATAATCAGCGTGCGTGTGTGTGACTGTGAGCGTGAGTGCGTGTGTGTGACTGTGAGCATGAGTGCGTGTGTGTGACTGTGAGTGTGAGTGCGCGTGTTGACTGTGAGCGTGAGTGCGTGTGTGTGACTGTGACCGTGAGTGCGTGTGTGTGACTGTGAGTGTGAGTGCGTGTGTGTGGCTGTGAGCATGAGTGCGTGTGTGTGACTGGGAGTGTGAGTGCGCGTGTTGACTGTGAGCGTGAGTGCTTGAGTGTGGCTGTGAGCGCGTGTGTGTAACTGTGAGCGTGAGTGCGTGAGTGTGGCTGTGAGCGCGTGTGTGTGACTGTGAGCGTGAGTGCGTGTGTGTGACTGTGAGCGTGAGTGCGTGTGTTTGACTGTGAGCGTGAGTGCATGTGTTTGACTGTGAGCGCGAGTGCGTGAGTGTGGCTGTGAGCGCGTGTGTGTGACTGTGAGCGTGAGTGCGTGTGTGTGACTGTGAGCGTGAGTGCGTGTGTTTGACTGTGAGCGTGAGTGCGTGTGTTTGACTGTGAGCGTGAGTGCGTGTGTGGTCCGTTCAGTGTTGGCCGGATAAGGGTTCTTGCTCGTGGCCTGATTGAGAGAAAAGTCTGCAGCTCAGATCCCTGTTGAAATGGCAGCGGCGTCCTCAGGGGGAGTATTAGATACTTTGCCGAAGGGTAGAATAACTCAAAAAGACTGTGAGGAACTGTCAGAAAGCCGCTAACTCCTTAAAAAACAATGAGCTCCGTGAAGCTCACTTTAAACATGCAGGAGAGGAGAACAGGAGAACAGGAGACACACGCCAGGAGATGGAGGTGTTGGCACTGAAGGTAGGGAAGCTGAGAAAGGGGCAATGACGTCACGGCTCCCCATTCAGCCCAATGCAGCTCCTGCGTGTTGACTATAAAACACTGCCTGACACGGGCTCCTCAGCAGCCTGGCGTTTCCTGTGACTCACCGGCCGGTTTGCTTGTGACAGACAGAGGAGGGAATAAGGAAAGGAATAAAACAGGAGACAAAGGAACGAGGGAACGGTGGCGTGTTGTCAGAGGCCCAGGGAAACGTTCCACGCCTGGGCTTAGCTGTCCCGCCTCAGGGCCCTGGCAACACACTGGACCTACAGGGAAGACAGAGGACCTGGCTCTGCCTTCACACTGGCACACAGTGCAATGCTGAGTCTGAAACCTTCATTCATCTTACCGTCTAACCATCACTTCCTGCCAGACGAATCATGAGAGAGATTTTACCTGATTAAGCATTTTTCCTGGCCCGGGATTCAGTCTGTCAAATACTTTATCAGGACTTGATGGGCATAAACTATTCTGTGAAATTCTATGCAAAGTGGCTACAATGAGCCGTTTTACTTCTGGGATCAAGATATAAAGGCAATTTTAGTGTGCCAAGTAATACCTCTTCCACTCATTTTAAGAACATCAGAATTGTTAAATGACAAAATTTTATATTCTTTGTGATGATGATATTTGTTATCTTGGACCCTCACTCAGTGGTGAAATGACAAAAAAACGATAACTCCGTCTCTGCGCTTTGTGGCTGAATTCTTTACCTCTCTCGGCTCTCTAGCGGATTTACGGGCAGCGCGTGCACGAGAGCCGCGATCCCACGAAGCCCAGCGGTTTTTAAAGATCTCCCAGTTCTCCCCGTACTCCAGGTCTCTCACACGCGTGAAAACAGTCATAGCTTTGTCGTCCATGGAAAGCGATTTCATTAGGCAGGAGTCGGCTTACCATGCGGTCTCCGGATGTCAGAGCGGAGCCCGAACCTCAGATCCCCTGCCTCATTTTACATTTTATCACCCTGCTCATGAACACTGAGTACATAATACTCTTCGGTTAATACAGAGTAGCAATGTAAAAAAACATAGAGATCGATAACAGCTATAAGCTACATGTAGGGTGTGTTGTAGGATTTAGGATGTGCTGTAGGATGTAGGATGTCGGATGTGCTGTAGGATGTAGGATATAGGATGTAGGATGTGCTGTAGGATGTAGGATGTAGGATGTGCAGTAGGATGTAGGATGTGCTGTAGGATGTAGGACGTGCTGTAGGATGTAGGATGTAGGATGTAGGATGTAGGATGTAGGATGTGCTGTAGGATGTAGGACGTGCTGTAGGATGTAGGATGTAGGATGTCGGATGTGCTGTAGGATGTAGGATGTAGGATGTAGGATGTGCTGTAGGAGATAGGATGTAGGATGTGCTGTAGGAGATAGGATGTAGGATGTGCTGTAGGAGATAGGATGTGCTGTAGGATGCAGGACGTGCTGTAGGATGTAGGATGTCGGATGTGCTGTAGGATGTAGGATGTAGGACGTGCTGTAGGATGTAGGATGTCGGATGTGCTGTAGGATGTAGGATGTGCTGTAGGATGTAGGATGTGCTGTAGGATGTAGGATGTAGGATGTAGGATGTGTAGGATGTGTAGGATATTCCTCTGCCATATCAGAGGGAAAAGACTGTGGAGGGGTTGGGCTCGGGGGCAATCACAGAGTCTTCGGTCTCCTTGCTTGATTCAGTCAAGCGTGTTTGATTCTCATCCGTATTGGTGGTTGAAATTCCCAGCATCACCCTGGGGTTACACTGGTGATCCCCCGCGTCGTGGCCACCGTTACCAGGAAGCTGACATCATCATCGCCAGTTACTCCCGCCGCCGTCGCCTCTAAGTTCTCCTGTTCTCCCGATCACCAAGATATGCACCGGGCTTGCCGTCACACATTCTCCTTTTTCACATTGTCAGATAAAACGATCCATTCTTTGCAATTTATCAATCCTATGCAAGATCATTATCACTTCAGCTATTCATGTTTTCTAGATTCTACTCCATGGAGACGGCACAGTTAGAATCGAATTTGTTCCGTGGATCTATCGTATTTAAAGGACTACGTCTGCATATGGTCTATCAATGTTTCTATGGATACTATACTGGACCCATAAATGGACCATGTTCATTCTGATTCAGTTACTGCCTCACGGTTCAAGTGGCCGGCTCTGTTCGGGGGAGAAGAACAGGGGAGAAGAATGTCGCTGAGAATGTCGCTTTTTCATTACACCTTCAGTGGTTTTACTGTCCACTGGATGGATCCTCTGCACCCCTCAAGAGCTCGGAGCTATTCTCTCCGGTTCTTCTGTTTTTCTCTTTGCCTTCGCTGTGAGTCACGAAGCGCGTCACAGACCTACTGTCCCTCATGTGAGATGGCTTTTCATTCTCTGTCGCCTTTGACTAGGTGATTGGTGAGTAATCTTGCCCCCCTTTTCCTAGAATTTAGGTTATTTTGATAAATTGGCAGTTTTTGTCTGCTTTTAGATTTTTTGGTCTTCCTTGGGGCAGTTTGGTCACCAGTGGACCCTAGGTAGCGGCTGTGGCAGAGGGCTGAATTTAGATGGTGAGAGGGGCCACCTCACAGTTTTAGACCCAACGCGGTCTCTCACTTGCAACGTAGCTGAAGCGATGTCATGGGTGGGTTATTCTGCGGTGTCACACTGCCTAATGGCCTCCGGGGGGCAGGCACGCCCTGGCTGAATGGGGCTTAGCATGAGGTCTTTTTGGGAGCCCGCTCTGCAGCACGCTTCACCACCCCGCAGGCCGGCTGCGGAGCGCCCTTGGTCTTGTCCTGTCTTCTCTGACTCGCCCCCCCGGGTTACCCCGGCGATCCCCGTATCACCTGACAGCTCATCGCCGGTTACTATAGGCTCCTGACTAGCGGTGGTTGCTAATACCCCATTGGGCGTGTGGTCTGAGGTTTGCGTCAAACCTGCTTTCAACTCATCCCCTTATTGCGGTCAAGTTAAGGGCAGAAATACGTGCAGTTGCCGCATTAATTAGACGGTCCACATAAATTAGGGTATTTGCTTGATTTATTTGGGTCAGACGTCATCAAGCAGAACCAAGGCATCACTTCTTCAGCCTTTCGTCTCACCGAGACGGACAGCCACACCCCTCAATCCCAATGAGGCGTTTCCCAGGTAACGAGCCTTCGCCAGGCCGGCTGCCGTTGGCGGCTCATCGCTCTCTAAATGAACCATGAGGCCTTTGTTACACGACTGCTCTCGCCTCTCTTCTGAGTGGCATCTGACAGCACATGTGCTGAACCAGATATTCAAATGTGGATAGAACCTGGTTTGAATCTGAATTAATTATCAAAAAGCCCACACAATTTAATAGAACAACCAACACAAAACTCGCAAATATTCCTCATAGCAAAAAAACCCTGGCATCAATAGTCTTTTAACATTCGCGCTTGAACAGCATAAACCGAAACAGTCCCTGTGCCGTTGTCAGTGGGATCAGTCATCCAGCAGACAGAGCCTGCCAAAAAGTTCCCTTTTGCCACTTTAGTGGGCCCGCCACATGCAGGGCCCAGGCCCGGACGCATCACCCATGTGCGTGGCCCTGTTTGGAGACCGGGGGTTGGTGTCGAACCCCAGCCCCTCTGGGACGGCTGACCTAACTGGATGACTCTCCAGAGCTTCCAACTCCACCGGCTCGTTTGTCAAAGCCGGCCCTGAAAAGCACAGCTGTTTTGTCATTTATCTTCCCTACCTCTCTGACCTATTTTTACCCGGCGTGGGTCCTGGGTGGAAAAAAAAAACCAAACAACGGGGAACATAAAAGGAAGTAGAGCAAGAAGTAGTTTAGACTTTTACACATGTGTCCGTTTGGGATAGAAGAGTGAGCGTCAGACACACGATGCTATCATGGTGGCAGCAGTGGGATCAATAAAAAGTGCCATTGAATGCTCTAAATGAACTGGCAACCACAACACAATAATTAACTTTTATTTAAATGGCCTTTCCATCTAATTGGGCTCAATGGAGATTGCACTAAACATAACCTTTTTTTTCATACTGTTTTATGTCCGATTTCGAAGCACTTTTTAAATCGCTTGTAAGGCGACTTCTCCAGGCACCTTATCCAACATCATGTATCAGTAGAAGTACTTTTCCTTTTACGTTCTTTATTTGTCCAGCCACAAGGGGTCTCTGTGCTATCCTATCACTGACTTTTCTATGAGTCACGCAAATTGTAAATTCATAAGGCAAGGTGTAGCTTCAAAATAATGCTATAGTTTGGTGTTTCAGTAATGTCATGTCATTATAAAAGCAACTGAATAACTTATATTCCATTGTGCAGTACTTCTTAATCCAAAAACGTTGGCTGATCCAATTGTTTTTCCCTGTAAATACCATGGCAACCATCCCACGTGCAAACTTTTTATTATTTATTTATTTTTATTTATTGTGACGGTTTACTTGCAATGGTTGCCTCGTGACATATTGTATGTCATGAAAAGATGTCAATCACGCTGCAGTAATTTTGGCGCAACTTTTTTAAATAAAAAAAAAAAAACCATCACGGTATAAAATTTTTAACACCGAGAGTTGTTTCCTGTGTTACCCAGGGGTCTTTGCTTGAATTGTATTTCTCGATACATCCTGCTTTTTTTGAGCAATGACATCTTTTCATTGTCCATCAAGCCTTCATGCATAATAGAAATGAGCTTCTAATGAACGCGGGGGGCATAAATGGGAGGGATATTTAATTCATGTCAGCCACTTCCAGTCTCTGTCATTCCATACAGTCGACTGCGCGCGACACAGAATTGCAGCGATATGAAAAAAGCGTGTTCTAATGTAATTACGTTTGCTGCACAGCCGCATCTCTCCTTTTAGAGAGACCTGGGCCGCGCGCGCTCAGTCGCGCTTAACGGGCATGAAACAAGGGCAAACTACTTCCCACTTATTTACTACTCATTTACTACACAGGGACACAAATCCCTCTCTGACATTGCAGTTACTCACGCCACAATTTTGTGATGTCCGTTGTTGCAGAAGAAGGACAAGAAATGGAAACCTTATGGATTGAGAAGGAGAGCTAAACGACTCCCTGACTCGGTTCCCGTTTCTCCCTTAATATCCCTAGACTTTGTGCAATTCGGCACTTCCGCCAATAATAATAGCCATGATAATTTGTGTCAAGCAAGTGAACCAACCATTGTATCCCGGGTAACAGTCAGAATGCAACTCGTAATCGAATTAATGGGGGTTCCCAGTTCAGCAATGCAATGAAAAGCGCGATCACAATGCGATGTGAGGCCTGCAACAGCTCAACTCACGGCCGCACGATCTGCTAGTTTTAGTATTATTATTATTATTTATGTGCATTGGCAAAGCTCTCAGACGCCCCTGCGTGTGACTGAAATGTCAGTGTGATGGCAGGGGCCTTTCCTTCAGAAGAAGATCTACATCAAACTGAAGTAAAGTAAATATAAATTAAATTTGAGCTTGAAAGAACGGATTTCTTTTCTCCCTGTCATTACTTAGACACATCAGAAGACATCTTTAGATTAAAATGTAAGGATGTATATATGTGGGTGTGTGTGTGTGTGTGTGTGTGTGTGTGTGTGTATATATATATATCTTTCAAAGATGAAAGATTAAAGTTTAAAGATTCTTTGAGATGTAAGACAGATGGCAGAGAAGGGTCCGGCGCCACCCTCCACGGCATCCTCGACTACACAAATAGAAATCAGTGCAGCACTGATGGTGTTTGGGGGCCAGAGCTCGCACTATTTCCGTACACGGATTGAAGCACGTCAGATACCAGTCCAGTCCGCAGTCCCAGAAGTACGGCCGATGTCTGGAGAATGGCCTGCTTTGCTGATTAACTGCACTTCACATGAGATGAAAAAACTTTTTTATGTTCCATTACGCCATAATCGTGCATTTTTGGAATATTTGGAGAAATCGCGTTGAAATCTCCAGTAAGGTGGTTTGTGGGAACCGTGAAGGAACCACAGGCTAGCCGGCGTTCTTTCTTAAAGACCAGGCCTTGTGAGCCTGCCATGGCCACACAAAACATTAAGCCCCAATCGCCAACCTCTTCCAGAGCCAGGACTCCCTGGGGCCTCCCTGGGGCCTCCCTGGGGCCCCTGGCGTCCTCTTGGCCTGGCTGATCTGCAGGGGACAGGCTCAGACACGAGACATGAGACAAGGTCTCGCACATCCTGCTGTGGTCAGGTACCTGGCGATGCAGGGACGCATTTGCCTTCGACACGCAACGCCCACCTGGCGTCAAGCAGTCCAGCTGTCAATCAGATCTGAGGGGCCATAACGGTGGCCAGTCAAAATCTCCATCTACTAAACACAACATTACTGTCCACGCCAACATTACTGTCGATGTCAACATAACTGTCCACGCCAACATTACCGTCCACGCCAACATTACTGTCCACGTCAACATTACTGTCCACGGCAACATTACTGTCCACATCAACATTACTGTCCACGGCAACATTACTGTCGATGTCAACATTACTGTCCACGGCAACATTGCTGTCCACGCCAACATTACTGTCCACACCAACATTACTGTCCACGGCAACATTACTGTCGATGTCAACATTACTGTCCACGGCAACATTACTGTCCACGGCAACATTACTGTCCACACCAACATTACTGTCCACATCAACATTACTGTCCACACCAACATTACTGTCGATGTCAACATTACTGTCCATTACTGAGCCTTCAGTTTGCCTTCAGCAAACCGCCGTTTTGTTGCCAAGAGAAGGGGATTTTTACCATCCGTTCACTCTAACTACCACTCGAATCTCGAAATAGGAGAGTTTTCTTTTAACTGCAGATACATGGCAGTGTTAACAGACTTCTGATACAAATACTTGAACTATCAAGTGATCAAAGCCACGTGGGTGAAGTTTTGCCCGTTCTTCGTGCTCCTATTTGATTGGCTAAAATTTCGAAGCTCACCCTCGACACACAGGGCCAATTCTACATGTCAAATCTGGCCTAACAACCTTTGACAATCCAGATAAGCGCAGACGTTTAGAATTCGGGAATTACTCGACAACGCCAGACACCAGTCTGTTGGTGTCTGTCTCTGATTTTCACATCTTTTAAAATCAGACCCAACCAATTCCATAACAACTTTTTTTTTGTAAGTATAAAGAAAACATAGATATTCATAGATTTTTTTCAGAAATATTTATATGCCTTAGTTATGAAAGCTTGCGTCCCAAATCAATTTCAACCATCCTCAAAACAACACTTCCAAAGTAATAAGGGCTCCAACCAAAACTGCCTTACATTTTTTTACTTCCTGACAAAGCCAAGCCATACTGCAGAGTTACTGTTAAAAAAAAAGCAGAGTAGCATGTTAACTAATTAAAAAAACATTAATTTAAGCCTTCACCATGACAGAAGGAAGGCTTGCGCGCAGTAGAGAATTTCCATCATAAAGGAAACAATCTCAGGCTTCAGAGAGTTTATCCTGGGGGCCTGCACTAAGACGCGTGTCCCAGCTCAGAGCAATGCGTCTCAGGCAGAGCCTTTGTTGTGCCTGCCAAACACTTAGCATCCAGCCGGCTTTAAGTCTGCAGCGGCAGATGATGAAGTCATCGGGACCCCAGGGGGCAAGGACAATAAGGGTGAACAGTGACCGTCACGTCTGGACAATCTCCAACGGTCGCGTTCCTTTCTGATCAAAAAAAAAGGGCGGACCACAGTGCTGTTTAAACACACGCCCTTGATTGTTAGCCACGGAATTCCTGGTGTGGCTGCCATGTACTACGGAATGTGACTTTTTACTGAATTCTGACCCATCCCTACTCCCTACCAAAAAACCATCTGCATCGGTCCGTTAGCTATTAGTTAGAACTGAAGTGAGACGCCTTCTGTGGAGAGTTTGCAGAGACCAGTTTGACAAGGAAGTATATCTCAGAGCCCAAAATTTGTCAGTACATAAAATAAATTGAGGGCAATTGAGAAGAAGAAGAAAAAAAAAAATCTAATTTAAAATATATTTGCTTGAAAGCCAAAAGGCAAGAGGGGGGAAAAGTCAGCTGTGTGTCACAGATCGACCTGATTAATCTGGCTAAAGTTCACATGTGAATTAGCGCCGCGGTAGAGATATGCTTCCACAGCACGGCCTCTTTCACCCAGGAAGCCAAGCCTAGCCAAGACAAGACAGGCAGAGGTGATTTGTGATGAAAGCACTGAGGTGATGTCATCAACGGAGAACTTTGTCATTAAGCAGTCTTGAACAAAAAAACGCATCACTTCCCTGTTCCCCTCTCGCCCGTGTTCCAGGAGCGTCGCCGGGTAGTAAAATCTTCTTCCAGTCTAAAGCATTAAGCCCACTCCACTCAAAAGCTCGGACGCCATTTCACATCATTAGCGGGAGAGGGCTTATGAGGTAATGAGAATCTGCAGACACGGGACTGTGGCCAACCTGAGGTGGTATCTGCGTGTTGATGTAAGAGTGAAACACTCGCAGATCAGAAACGTCGTTTTAGTGATGCTCTCTCCTCACCACAACCAGCAGCCATTCGGCCATTCGAATCGGCCGCCTGCCGTTTCCTCCCATTCGGTTTGGGACGCTCCAGCATGGGGAACACCACGCCCCATCCTGGGACTATTCTGCCTCCCCTGAAGTCTGGTGTGCAGGCCACTCCAACCATGTGCTCTCTTTCGTCAGCACTTGTCTATAGGGCGTGGTGGCTCAGTGTCTGCCTCTGCACGTTAACCCCTAAACTTTGTACGTCGCACTGGACACGAGTGTCTGCTAAATGAGTAAAGTAAACCCAACACTGCCCTGCACTGCACTGCACTGCCCTGTACTGCCCTGCCCTGCACTGCACTGCCCTGCCCTGCCCTGCCTTGCACTGCACTGCCCTGTACTGCACTGCCCTGCACTGCACTGCCCTGCCCTGCACTGCACTGCCCTGCACTGCCCTGCCCTGCCCTGCACTGCACTGCACTGCACTGCCCTTTATGCAGTGCTTCTCCCAGTGCCAGACCGAGCACTGCTGTCACCTACCGCCTCCGCCCCCGGCCCATGTTGTACCCTGCTCTACAATGTTCTCGTTATCTCCAACTCAGAGCGAAGAACAGGGCACAGCCTTTCCTCCTCCAAAGCCCACAGCCCACCTCTGTCCCGACACATGGCGTTTTCAGAACGCGTGACAGACAGTCAGTAACTCCAGCGGGTTTCACCCGTTCCATCGGTCTAATTACACATCACTTCCTTCATAGTTAGAAGAGAAAGGTTGGCAGTAGAGCTGACTAATCGTTACAAAGTGGATACAAAGATGACTGTACACTCAGTCATGTTTAGTACCATGATAATCACCCTGTGAGAGCTTTGAAAAAGGTTCACCCCCACGTTTGAGCTGATATTCAATGGCTTTTTCAAAGGGCAGCGCATATCCATTGTGATCACAAATTGTATGCATCGATACACAATGTAACAAATGCAGCTGTTACCTAACAAGCAGAGGTCGTGCATTGCATGCATCAATATACATTGATATATGGGATTTAGCCATACAGCGTTAAATACAAAGAAATCAAGCTAAAAAATAGAGAAAAGGTATACTTCAGAGCACAAGGATAAAGAGGTCTATCTGCCTGAGTGAAAACCCTACAAGTTCGTACACCATACACCAACCACTCCCCCTTCAGTGTCTCCATATCCCAGGGAACATTCTTTTATAAAGGTCTAGAGAAAAAGAGAACATGTAAACAGTGTAATCTTATTAAGAAACCTATCATTTATTGTTAGACGATTTCTGTTTCCTTCCGTTGGGCGCAATAACCAATCAGAGTCAAGAGTTCAAGGAACCCTGTTTCCTGCAGAGTGCTCTCGTACCCTTGTTTGTCAGCAGTAACAAAGCGCCGGATTGGGGGGGAAAAGGGGGGGGGGGGCAAATCACTTTGTTTCACTCCCTGATTGGTCGCAGTTCTTAAACAAACCACCGCTAGAGGTTTCTCAAGTTCTTAAGTAGGGGTTAGTTTAGGAGAGAGCATTATTACTGCACGCAAAACTGAGACTCCACAAAGCTAAATTCCCCAGCTGCTGAAGACACTGAGCAACTCAATGCATGGTCTTTCTCTTTTATTTTCCATTAACAAAAGGGCCGTGCCGTAAGTGTAAGCGGTTCTTATTGTCAATAGTTAATGCTATACTGACTTATTGAGTCACTGATAATTAAATATGGCAAAACATATTTATTTTACACAGTAGACGCAATCCCTAAGCACCCATAAGTCTTCTGGAATTTGTTAGAGTGAAAATGCATTGTCAGAAGCCACAATTTGTTCAGAAAGGTTGGCAACGTTCTGGAGGCCACACAGAACCCTCACCCCCCACTCCCAGACACACACACAAATTGGATTCCACCTTGCTTCCATGTAGATTCATATTGGAAAACAATGTTCACACAAGCACTTTTTTTCATTAATACGATAACTGTATCAAACAACATACTATTTTCTTCTTCTCTTCAAACTCTTTCCCAAAATACGGTTATGTAATCTGATATCTTAATGAACTAGGGTGAGAAATTGGACGATTAAATACCAATAAATTCCTACACCTATACCAAAAGGAGTACGGTATCATTATTAATTATTTGAGTGTATTTCTTTGTATTGGCGTTTGTGTTACAGTAAAGGCATTTTCAGGGGACGACTGTATATAGCCAGGGTGCAATTCCTCCGCTAGACAAAGGCCTTCAGGTGACAGACGTGAGGACATCGGCGTCGTGCACGATCCTTACCTTGTCTGCCATGATCATGGAGGAGCCCCCATGGATTCCCAGGATGGGTATCAAAGTCTGGGACGAAATAAAATCCAAAATTTGGGCAATGGCTTCCTGGTCAGTGCCGTCCCCAAACACCACGCCGTGGATTTTGGTCCCAGACATGAGGTCGCACACGTGAGTGATGATGCTCTTGGGGTCAGTCTCGTTCACCAGCAGGGTGACCACGTTGACGTCAATGGGGTCGTCCTTGCTCCACAGGGCCCGTATGTCCCGGTCGGAGATATAGCGCGTGCGTCCCAGGATCACGGCGATGTTGAGGATGGGGACCTTCTCCGCTCCAAAGGTCACGCTGACGTGAGACAGAGACGCCAGCAGTGTCAGGAGGAACAGTCTGAGATTCCCCATTGTGGTCAACTTCATCCCCTGCAGACACAGTGGCACACACACACACACACAGACAGGACACCGTTTGTAATATTCACAAAACCGCGGCTGATACTGACGGCCAAACCATGCCAAATCCACCTGTCCCATGTTCTGGGCACACTAAACAAAGTTTAATTACCTAACCCATGTGTTTCTCGATACCTCATACCTGCTGCTCACACTTATTTAATGCTTCAAGTTCTGTTTTAGTGTGATTCAAATAAATTAGTCAGTGCAGTCATGAAAATCAATAAAACATTTAGTAAATGTCAATTGTGGTGAGAAATTTTTGTTTATTTTGTTTAATTCATTAAGTTATGAATAGACGTGATAGTTATAGTAATAAATTTGGCTCCATGGGACAACATTTATTCGCCTTGAGAGCGATTTAAACGCATTTAATTCCGGTTACGGTTACAGTTACAGGTTTTCAACGAAAAGTTCGACGAATAAGGAAATGAAATGATTATGAAGAAGCGACTTCGCGTAACGTTTTGAAGGGAAGCTACCTTTGGGTGGGCACTTTCAGCGGATGTGTGCCAGTTGAGGTGACAAATGTTTTCCAACTGCCGACAGAAAGAAAAACAACTTTGTTCGCAACGGTGCGGTCGTCGAGAGCCTTATTTCACCATGACTGTTAGAAATGCACTGCAGTATTGTATAAATAGAATGTTTAACAGAGCTTGACGTTAACGTTTACACAAAACAGTTTAGGTTTTAGTTTAGCTGGAACTGGTACCATACCCAAGAACATGTGATATGTAAGGGCTAAAAAAAAGTGAACTAAGAACCACAATAAATTGTAACACTGTGTGCATCCTTGAGTCTGTGAACCAGAACCACGTGGGCCTGGTTTAAATTGTATTTATTTATTTAAAATTCTTAAAATGTAATTAATGTAACCATGTATATGTGAATAGGACAAAAAGTCATTCAACAGTAATAAGACCGTAGTGGTACTGATGCTATTTTTTTTATACTCAACAATCAATTTCTATATTAGAACCTTGTGTTTAAGCATTCTGTGTATCTCAGTTTATTCACAATGGAACCAGTTTACCTGTCTTAAAACGGTGATGTGTTAGCAAGCCTACTGCTTTCCGTGAGGGGGAGGGATACGAGGATAAGTTTCTAAGTAGGAATTCTCTTGCAGCGGCAATTTATCCCATCGCGAGTCACACTTCCGTCGTGTCCTGCAGTTCCTCCGCAGTCTCGTTTTAAAATCAGTTTGAACCCGTATCTTTTCAGTCGACTTGTATTGGTGTATTTTTTTTTTATCAAGTGAAACAGCATGACGAAAACCGAAAAACAGTGTAACCAATGCGTTGTTAAAACGCGGGATATTCCAAAGAATGTATATGTCTACTTATGCTTGTGACATTACCTAATCGACAACGGTGACTGCAACTACAGTATACACTGCATCAAGAAAACATCAACGACCTGACGTCAACCAATTATAGTCTCCACTATATAAAGGCCACTATATGTTCAAATATTGTCAACGAGCATTTAATTCTATATTGTCAGTATTACAGAAGCGTTGCGTTCAGTTATATAATGGTCGTTCAAGGTACACCTGAGCAAGTGCACACCTGAGCACGCAAGCCTTTTGAAACGCGTTATGATGCGCTTAGTAGTTATTGCGTCAGCGAAACCATTCATTATACAGAAGTTGTTTAGGAAACGCATCAATGACAATGAGAACGTTCCAACATTGCAAAATGCGTGCTAATCCCCCCCCCCCCAAAAAAAAAATTATGAATTTTTAAAATAGCCATTGTCCTCGCTGAAATAAAAAAAAAACCCATTCTGGTTACATTAAATAATGGAGAATAAAATGCGAAACCCACGCTACAACAACGTGACCGCACTCTGAGCTTGAAAGAAGAAATTTAGACGTAAATTCATTTTGATCTCTCATTAACTTTCATGACGCGATCATTATACAAGAGCGTCCCCTAACGGTTTAGTTTGCGCTCTCCTCCCGTTCCTTCGGAATAAATAGTTTCTGTAATATTTTAGGACATACCTTCAATGTCACAAAACGTAGTTGCAGATTTGCATGTTGGAAGGCTGGGCATGTCGTGAATCCTGGCGCAAAGGGGTAAAATTTTCCTCCATATAACACTGAAGACGGAGAAGCTCAATTCCAGCGAACATTTCCGACCAGATCGATCCACGCCATCAACTACCCAAGAAGGAAAGTATGCAAAGTTGATCTACAAATGAACAGGAAAAAAATCTGCAGTAAATTACAGTCCAAATTCTAGTATTATAAATCCCTCACTTTGATTTTTATCCTCAGCCAGTTGAATCTGCAGTCGTTAAACTGTCTGAAAATGTAGTGTGTCCGATTAACGTTCTCATTTAGAGTACCCGCAAAGATAAGGCAGCTTGCAAACCCAGAGTGCTTAACTAGCATCGAAAGCTCACATGATCATGACACGAGTTTTCAGACAGGTAAAAGAAGCGTCTGATGTTTTCGCGTGGAACGAACTACGAAATCGGATTTAGTGCGGGGCATTCCAAATTACATGGATAACGATTGTGTTGCCGCAAAACCCACGGAGGGACTTCGCCGATGAACGGGATGTATATATGCAGCAGTCCCAAAACGAGAACTGTACCCTGCAAAATGCGTTCTGTATTCTGCGTTCTGTTCTGTATGGAAAATACAAACAGGCAGCCCTACGCAAGGAAATTTGTAATTATTATACTTGGGGGGGTAAAAAATCCCCCACCTATAAATACAATTGAACGTCGTGGTATGAACATTCTGATTTTCGCTTTGAGTATTCGCGTGAAATTCGCGTATTTTTTTTTTTTTAATTATTATTTTTTTGGGGTTTTTTTGCGTTCTCCTTGGGGTAAAAACCAGCAACTCAAAATTAAGAATCAGTAACGCATACTTACTGCATCTCTCTTCCACATTGCTCCAAAACTGTAGTCTGCGTGGACATTGCAACAGTCTTCCTTTAAAACAACCCTGTGCTGAATGTGGATAATTATTCCCACGGAAGAATCCCCTAACTTCGACCCAAAACCAATGATTTACATAAATCCAACCGTCTTCATTTCGTTGGCATTTCCCACGACTGTGTCTTTGCCCCGCATAAACCGCCTTTCCAGCAATGGTGAAGCGTCTACAAGCAGACTGTTAACTGGATCCACTAGAAATCTGTAGTGTGTAGTTCTGCAGCAGGAGTACTATACCGAGCTGCACAGCTCTCATTCCACTCCGCATTCCTCGCAGCTTCTTGGGAACTGAGGGGTTCAGTCAGCAACACATCCTTAAGGTGAACGGGAGAATTGCACCCTATTTCTGAGCAGGGCACCACTTAAGACTGGGATATAGCAGTGCAATGCAGTAAACTTCAGCGCAGACGTGAAAACGGAAAATCTTCTATGATATTAATAAGCAAACGCGAGGAATGTGGCGCCTGCTGTTGTCTTCCCGGGTTTCTTTACAAAACGCGGTCGCTGAACCTTACAGGTGTATGAACGTGTATATTTCCGCGATAGGTACGGTAATATTAAATATCGGGGCGATATCTATCTTAAACCCAATCTGAAATAATGAATAATGCTCACTAACGTTTGTTTTGTCAGTAGATGGTCTCGGTCATTTCTAGCGGGGGTACCTCTTAGTGACGTACTACGATTTGAAATTTTACATGACCCGCTAAATCTATTTCTGCGGCTTCAGTTGTACAGTTCAGTCCAATCGAATGCCGGGCCGTGTGAGTATGTGTAAAAACAAATATGATCCAAATGGACATCATAACGCATAAAGTGTCTTGAAATACGCAATTCATACTGCAGTTGCTGTGTTCTAATTCAGTTATACTGCCACGGGCACAGGTAGACTACGTATTTACAGATACGTAATTGTAATTGTTAAATTATATATTTAATTGTTTGGGGGGGGGGGGGGGGGGGGGGGGGCCACACAAAT
>JAOYSI010062464.1:0-23620 GCA_025775065.1 Hiodon alosoides | reverse complement strand
ATTATTAATCATTTTCTAGTGTATGAAAATCCACTCGGGTGGGTTCTGTTACCGGGTAAGTTCATTCTGACATGTTGATGACAATAATATTAGGTAAATATAAATGTAGTGTATTTATTTTGGAGTTTTGGGCATTTATTTCAGAATGTAAATTAGCACATTAATCCACAACTAGCTATGATGGGAGGCATGATGTTTGGAGTTTATTCTCGTAATTATACAATGGCTAAATGTTACTTAATTTGTTTATTTATTTATTTGTTGACATTTCTTACACATTTTCCTAATAATGTAGTTCCTCAAAATTGGGATAATTGGTTTCTGTGAAAATGGTAGATCTTTAATGCAGATCTGGGTGTCCCGTCTGCTACCTTCTGAGCTTTGTTTCGCGTGCATTCATGTCCATTGACTTGACAGCCATTATCTGCCTTCAACAGAATTCAATTCAGGTACTTTTTGCTGGAACTACGTTTATACGATTGGACTAACTAGTCAAGAAATACCTCAAAACCAATGGCCAAAACCAAATATATAGATTATAGCAAGGGAAACAGCTCACTAGCTAGATAAAAATATCAGTAACGACCATGTTCTGGATGGATAGCCAGCAATAAATACTTTTTTTGAACTTAAAAATGAAGTGAAATTTATAGCTATATGATCTGACATAAACATATACGAGTAGATTTTCATATATGAGTAGACCACCTACTGGCATTGAAATTAATGTTGAAGTTAATTCATCCGGCATAGAAACACAGTAATCACTCTACCAGAGAGCCTCAAGGTAGTGGAGGATTCAAGTTCTGTCTTACACCCTGACAGAGCAGACTCGCAGACTGTCCATGACACCATCCCATCTGGGATAAATATTCCCAAATGATTAAATATTCAGACAGTGCTTTGCAATACTGTGTTTTGAAAACTTCTGGTTCAGTAAATAGCGTGTGTTTTATATAGGTATACATTTTGAATATATTTTGATAGAATTCCTCAGCACTTTGCTTAGGCCTATGCATTTCGCATTCTATGTGTGATAGTGAGTGATGTTGTGATTGCCCCCCACAACTGGGGCTGATTTGCCACTGAGCGCTGTCTCTTAGTCCTACACTTAAATGCTTCCATCCAGTGTGCAGGCGCAGTAGCACTGGGAGATCTGGGGACAGGGCCAGCGTGTACCTGCAGCCCTTACTGAGAAAGAAGAAATGTCTGAATGTCTCAGACAAAAGGGGGCCGAGTGGCTCATCCAGCGCCACTGCAAGCTCTTAAATGCAGAACATCCAGAAGTCCTTTACCTCAACCCCGGATAGATGAACCTTAACGATTGACAGGAAACTATCTAATACAAAAAGTCGCGGGAAGAAAGAGTGCAGAAACCATTCAGGCATGCATTATTATGGGCTAAGAACTCTCCACAACTCTGAAGCATACCTTATTTTTGACTTATCTCCTGACTGCATTGATTTATTTCTGACTGTGCTGTGGTTCAAATGGAACGTGGATAATATAATCTGTGTCTTCACTCCCTTAGACCCCATGGTGTGAAACAGGGCTATTAGGTTCCGTTCTGGTGGTAAAGAGGAAGAGAGCAGATGGGTTAATGGGAAGCCTCTGATTTCTGTGTTCTGCAAAGGAATTTTTATGGCAGTGAAACAGCAGTCACTTGTGCATCCTTTTTATACAAAAAATTGAGGTGTTAGAGGTTTGCTTTTATAATGTGTATCTCCCAATATTATTTGAGAATAAGACAATAAACATAAGAAATTATATTAATAGTTTAAACATTGGAGAGATGCGGGCGTGTGACACACACACACACACAGATTGTCAGTTGCTGTGTTCATTACATGTAAACCCACTGTTTAGAAGAAATACATTTTAATTTAGAGGTTAATTTACAGGTGAACGCGTGCTTGGCAGGTCTTATAGCTAAATAATTCCATGTGCCCTGTCTAAGGCCAGCTCCGACTTAGCCATTCCATTATTCCAGATGGAATTGATGGAAAGTGGACAGCCATAAAAGAAAATACAGAGGTTAGACTGAATTAAAAAGCAGTTACTTCAAAAATAAAGTACACCAAGTTAGGCACTGATGTCTATCATGACACTTCTTACTACAAGGCTTTTCAATTAACCGGTTCTCTTAAACACTGTCAAATAGGTGCAACAAAATACAAGATATATAGAACCCAGTGTCTTTTTGTTAGTAGTACTTAAGGGTAAGAATTTGAAAATGCAGTTTATGCTTGTGTAACGCCTCCTTCCAGCTAGATAATTCCCTGCACCTAAACTCTCTGGCAGAAGGAGCACCAGGTTCTTTTAGTTTTAGCTTCTCGACTAGCACCTTCTAATAATCCCGATTACAGAATTATTAATTCCACAAACACATGCACATAAACCCAAATGTATGATAAACAATTATATTTATTCACATAAATAAACAAAATAAAATAATGAAATAAAAAATAAAATAAAAGTATAAGTAAAAAAAGATATATTTATCTTACCCTTTTAAATAAAATAATACCAATTACACAATTCAAACATACTTTCTTTTTCACAAAATCAAATTAAATGTTGCTCAATTCACCCTTTGTTCAAAATCAAATAACCTTAAACACCCTTTTGTTATTTTAACCCTTTAGGCGTTCCATACACTCACAGGAACATACACTTAACCCAAAAATAACCTTAAAAAAATAATCTTCTGGCAACAGTATTAAACTTAAACACTTATTTTCTCACTAAACTTAACCTTAATTCCGTTGAACTATATCATAAACATCAATAAAATGTACACACAGTGGGCCCACACTCACACGAACACACACACACACCGTGCAGCCCTGTGTCGTAGCTAGCGTGCGGAGTGGCCTTCAAAACGGTAAATTGGCCCATTCACTTGTTTAGAGCAAACAGAAACAAATCGTGAGTACCTGAGTATCCGCAATCTCAGATAATCGAGCTCTCACTTGGTTTCAGCGCTCACACGGGCTCACAGTCCTCCTCTCCAGCGAACTGTGATGAATCACGCGCCGATATGATTCAGTCTCTTCTCACCGTCCGAATCCCTCGCAGCCAGAGGACCTTTGAGTGTGTCTGGTGACTCAAAAAGCTACCTGGATTCATCCCCCAGTGTCCAAATAAATCCCTCAACGAGTATTAATCGGTTCTCTTCGCAACCATTCGTCTCCGTTTGTCACACTTATCTTCTCGTATCTCTCCACAAGTGCTCTCCCTATTGACAGCTCAAGACACCATGAACATTCACCTTGCATCCAAGGAGGTGTACACGAAGAATGGATTGGCCTATCACATTGTGATGCACATACAAACTGATAGCTTCCACATGTTCGCATCAATATGTTTCACACAAACTATATACATTTTCTGGAGTTTTCCGCAACGAGCCTTCCCAGCTCTCGGTTCTTTTACCGTAAATATCTTATTTAACTGTGTTCACCATAAAGTACAACCTCAAATTACACTTTATATCACACAGTTATTAGAGACAGATATTTCCAATGAAAAACACTATTTATATTATACACGATAATAAATCGCTTTAACATGGTGGGAGGCAAAAGTATTTATTAACCCGATTTAACCCAGGGTTACACTTGTAATGTAAGTCCAGCATCTGTGGAGTAGCTCTGTGGTACACTACATAGCCAAAAGTATGTGGACACCTGCTCGTCAAACATTTCATGGGCATTAATCATGGAGTTGGTCCCCACTTTGCTGTTCTAACAGTCTCCACTTTTCTGGGAAGGCTTTTCTCTAGATTTTGCTGCTGGGATGTGCTTCCATTCAGCAGCAAGATCATTTGTGAGGTCAAGAACTGATGTTGGTGGATTAGGCCTGTTCTGCATTCTTCGTTCCTATTCATTGCAAAGATGTTTGATGGGGTTTAGGTCAGCATTCTCTGCAGGTCAGTCTAGTTCTTTCACGCGATCTTAACAAAACCTTTTCTGTTTGGAACTCACTTTGTGCACGGGCATTGTCCTGCTGAAACGACCCTCCATAAACTGTTGCCACAAAAAATAATAATCTAGAATGTCAATTAGTATTGTAGTTTCAAGATTTCAGTGGAACTAAGCGGCCTAGCCCAAACTATGAAAAACAGCCCCAGACCATTATTCCTCCTCTACCAAACTTTACGGTTGGCAGGTAGTGTTCTCCTGTCATCCTCCAAACCCAGATTCGTCCGTCAGACGAATTGTGCTGAAGCAGGATTCATCACACATTTCCACTGCTCCAGAGCAATGTTGACAAGCTTAACACCTCTCCAGCTGACATTTGGCATTGTGCTTTGTGATTTTTAGGCTTGCTCAACCACTCGGCCATAGAAACCCATTTCATGAAGCTCCCGATGAACAGTTCTTGTGCTGATGTTGCCTCCAGAGGCAGTTTGGAACTCAGTAGTGTAGGAGGATAGGCGAATTTTAACAAACTACTTCTGATTGCAGCAGATTTAGGCTTGGATTAGATCAAGGTTATTTTGCTCTTGATTGTAAGATTGTCAGTTAATATTTACATGTGTCACATTATAACCATTCATGACCTAACTAATTAATATATTAACAGCATTCAATTGATAAAGTTAAGAATATAGATAAAGTGCTGAAATTGCACTTTTTGTAGGCTACTATAAAAATTAATTATAAAAAGATGTGTTGAAATATAGGGGGCTTAAATATTACACTTTCTGTACTACATGGATGTTGTACTAAAAAATCTTTAGACAATGGAAAGTATGCTTATTTCTATCCATTTCACATAAGAATTCACTCAAAAACAGAAGAACTGAATCTGTTCAATGCAGTCAATGAAACGTAGTGTCGCTAATACCAACAAAGAGAGAAAATCCACACAAGTATAATAGCAACATACAAATACAATTTAAATATAAAATCAAGTAACAGTATATTAAATAAAATTATTTTAAAAAAGGGAAGTGGCTAGTGTTCACAATGAACGTGATACAGCAGCCTTAATTGAATGTGTGTATGCATGTTTTTGAGTGAATGTGTGTGTGTATGTGTTTATGTATATGTGTCTGAAAATTGTGAATGGTTGTGTGAGTATCAGAGTAAGCGTGAGTGAAGAGAGACGGTGTATATGCATGGAAATTGTGCATGATTGAGTGTGCGCCAGTTGAGTTTCGGTAAATGAGTGAGTTAGTGTGAAGAAGTACAAGTCATGGTTTCAGGGGGTTTGGAAGTCTGAGGGCCAGGTAGAAGCAGAAATCGCCACAAAAAAAGCAAAATAGTCATCAGATTTCTTACTCCAGTACTTTTTGATAATGACCAAATAAAAAAGGAAATTACAATAAAGTGAAGCAGTTGAAATTAAATAGTTTGTTTACCTAAACCTGTAATTGCATGCAAGTCAGCCATTTTGTAACCATATCACAGTAAAAGAGACTAAAAATTTGAAATATGGCAATCATAGACAGAACTGGAAATTTCCTCTGGCCACTATTAAAATGCAAGTTCTTTGGAAACAGGTGTTTCAAGAATAGTTTCTAATTCAATTTAATAGAGTGTGGAAATGTGTGATAGATAGAAAGATAGATAGATACCGTTAAATGAAACAGACCATTTAATTTGAACTGTTATGCTAATTGCTTAGCTAGTAGTATCACACAGAGAAATTTCCTTCATTTGTTGTCTATGGCAGAGTGTGTTGGGTTTGTAAAACAAATGGACAGAAGGAGAAAGAACGAGAGTAAAACCTCAAAATTATATTCTAGAAGGTAAATTTTTTTGGTTTCTTTCAGGATGTTCACTGCTTGTTTGCAATAACGCTAAATCCATGTGAGATATCCAGCTCAGATTTTTTTTTCTCTCTCCACTAACCAGGGATCTTTATCTGGGTCTTTTGGGGTCAAATTTATGATTTCAGTGTGGATGCCTGGTGTGGTAATTTCATCTTACCTCTTCGATGGGATGTCTTTGTCATCCTATGTGAACTCTTCCCTGTCCCCTCCCTTCTGTACTAAAAGGTAAGGACTGGGGTTGGACTGTAGCGACAGCTGACCGACGGGGAATACCTTGCTCAAGAGCACAGCTGCCGTATAATGTAAAACAGACGTGGCATGTCTTTTATAATTTGCTTTGTTTGTAGCTGAAGATTTGTGCTGTGTGTGTAAGCGGGTGTGTGTGCATGCGCGTTGAATATGTTCCAATCACTTTGTTATCAAAACATATATACACGTATATTTTTATGTATTGTATGATGTACATTATTAATGTGTTTTAATGACACGTCTGTATGATCATTTGAAAGGGCAGAGTGTCTGGCTCTCCTCCAGTTTTGCACTCCAGTTTTGAATTGACTTGACTGCTCGCACTGCCATTCCATCTGCCTTTGGCTGTGCCATGTGTAGATGCTCAAGATCTATTTTTTCTACCCCCGCCCATCCCCATCCCGATCCCGTGTCAAACCTCCTACATGCCCTGTCTAAATCTCTCGCGTTCTCACTATCTCTCTCATTTAAATTTAAAATTTTAGGCTTAATTCGCATGACAAAGTTCATTTGAAAATAAATCCAAATTCAGGTGAATTATTATTATTATTATTATTATTATTATTATTATTATTATTGCTGTTGTTGCTATTAAATAATAATAATTTTAGTATTTTTAGGATTTTAGGATATACATGGTACATGATAGATTACTCTGTGGCACTCAGACACAAGCTGTGCTGTTCACATTACATTCCTATGGTCTGGCTTCCATGGGTGCTTCTACAGTGCAGACCTGAAACTCACTAGTAGCAGTATTACTTTGCTCTGACATTCAGTACTAGTCTCTTCTCTCACTTCCCTTCTCCCTGTAACCCATGTCTCTACGGTGTGCTGACTAATTAAAAGTATGGGTATAAGTTCCAGTTGGGAACCAAGGCGAAAATGGACTTGCTGCTGACATTACCAAAACCAGTCCTATTTATAGCAATGAGGAAAATTTCCCCTCGTTAGCCAGGAAAATGTCTGGGATTTCACCGGCATTGTCAGTAATTTTTTGCTTGACATGTTCTTAATAATATTACAATTAATTCAACCAGACAGCTGCGTTTTTTTTCCCATTGTTTTGCTCAGAAATCACTTTTGGCAGATGAACAGTTTTGCAGGTGGAATATGAAAACAGGGAAGAGATGAAAGCATTGCCGTCTGACACGTGGTGACAGTGACATGCCGGTTTTTATTTTTGTTTTGTTTTTTTTTCTCGCAGGCTGTAAAGTAAATGAAAGGCGAAACAGTGGAGGGAGGGGGGTCCGAGAAAAAGCCAGCAAGGGGCGGGACCGTTACTCGTGGTACAGAATTAATGGTGTTCTCCCAGTTCTGGCAGTGCTGCGCAGCTGTGAGTGTCTGTGTACCCCTTTATAACTTAAGTTAAACTGTTAACAAGAAGATATCAGCACCCCTACTTCTGATTAAGGGGTCCATTCTTAGTTCAGACACTGCTTCTGTTAGTGAGAGGTGTGCAGTCTTCGCTACCAACCAACAATGCAAAATTCTGGGATTTGTTTTGTTCGAAGGTAAAATGTTCTAATGAGGAGCGAGGTGCAAAGGGGTCGAAGGGTTGAATTACTGGTGGATTACCGTCTACTTTGCAAACAGAGGTGCTGAATTGGTATTGATCTAGGACTAGGCATGTGCATAAATAATCCCCATGGCCGCTCATTCGGTGACAATGCCAGGAATTCAACCGATTTGTTCGTAGCTACTTACTTTCCTCTCCTGAAGTAGAAGACCTTTTTTCAATAACCTCCAAGCTTTTGTTGAGCCTGTCCTTGAGTGGCTCTGTAGTGCCTGTCAGGAGTATCCTGTCGTTACTGACCTTGGAAAGAACTCAGCACTCACCTATTCCTTGATTTACTTTCTATTAGCTTTTCATTGCTCATTTGTGAAATGGCTCTGCAGTTTTTTTTTTCCACATTATGTAGATATGCAGGTTTTGGGTGTGCATACAGCTTACTGGTTTTAATTAATAACGGACTCATGTATTAACCATAGGTCATAGGTGTGCCTACTGATTGTGTAAAAACTATTTCTGTTTTTGGATTGAACTAGTGATTTATGGAGGGTTGTGTTCGCCAGTCTCTGTTCCCCATTATTAATCAATCAGTCAATCAATTTATTTTTATAAAGCGCTTTTCACATGTTTCCATGTAACAAAGACGCTTTACATACAGAGAAATACAATATGTCCCAGGCCTGACTACCAAAAAGCATGCCAGTCGCAACAGTGGCAAGGAAAAACTCCCTAGGCTGGCAGGAAGAAATCTTGAGAGGAACCCGGCTTAATGGGGGAGCCCATCCTCCGCTGGCCGGCACTAGGAGCTGAATTAAACAATCGAAAGTCCATGCTCTCCAGTCCAGAAGTTCCAAGATATTGTAATATCCGTAGGAGAGCGTTGGGAGCCCAGATGGCTGGAGTCCAGTCTAATGGTCCACTGGTTGCTGTGTTGAAAGTGATACAGTCTTGCAGGATGCGCATTGTTAATGATTACCTATGGAAGGTCATTTGAAAATTTTAAAAGTGAAAACTTTGTGAGTGGTCACAGCTACATATATTTATGGCAGCATACAAAGAGGGTGAGTGCCGGAAACAACACATGGCCATGAAGGTCCGAACCCATCCCGCCCCACCAAAGGCAGAACCCAGCCAACTAGGGGGGAACCACCAATGATGGAGCGACAACAGGAATGGTTCTTATCACCAAAACATTTCTAATAGCCACCGTCCCTTCACTGTCACAGTCCCCCTATTGACTATATGCAAGTTTAAAAAGATGCATTTTTATCCTTGCTTTAAATATAGAGACTGTGTCCGACTCCCGCACAAATTTTGGGAGGCTATTCCATAGTTGTGAAGCTCTAAATGCAAATGCTCGACCTCCAGATTTTGATTTGGATATTCTTGGTATATATACATTCCCAGCCTCTTGTGAGCGAAGTAATCTAAATGGGACATACGAGAACATAATATCTGTTACAAGGGAGCTAGCCCATTTACAACCTTAAAAATGACCAAAAGTAACTTAAAATCAGCCCGCTGCCTTATTGGCAGCCAATGTAATGAAGCCAACACTGGTGTGATGCGATCAGATTTCTTACATCTAGTAAGAATCCAAGCAGCAGCATTCTGAAGAACTTGTAATGTATTTGTGGCTGTATTTGAGCCACCTGATAATATAGCATTACAATAATCAAGTCTGGAAGTAACAAAAGCGTGGATTAATTTCTCTGCATCCCGATCACCTAAAAAATGTCTAATCTTGGCAATGTTTCTCAGGTGGTAGAATGCTATTCTAGCAATATCTTTAGTATGCCGGTCAAAAGAAAGATCTGGATCAATTGTAACTCCAAGATCTTTAACCAATACACTCTGTTCTATCAGCTTTTCATCTAGGTCCAGCACATAGTCATTGACCCTTGTTGGATGGCCTTTTTGGCCAAGGATGATCATTTCTGATTTGTCAGAATTAAACAATAGAAAATTAGAGGACATCCAATCTCTTACATCTTTCAAACAAAGCTCCAATCTAGCCAACGGAAAATCCTCACCTGGGCTCCCTGACAGATATAACTCTGTGTCATCCGCATAACAATGAAAGTTGATCTTGGGCTTACGGATGATATCACCAAGGGGTAGCATATACATATACATATATACATATACCTTGTGGTACTCCATATCTAACCGAGTCTTCCCCAACTTTAACGAATTGAAATCTATTTGTCAAATATGACCTCAGCCAAGATAGAGCAGTCCCTTTTATGCCTACGTGGGTGTCAAGTCTATTTAAGAGGATATGATGATCTATAGTATCAAATGCAGCACTTAAATCAAGCAATACTAGAACAGACACCAAATTATTATCAGAATGCATTAGAATATAATTTACAACCCTAACGAGTGCCGTCTCAGTATTATGCCCTGACTGAAATGTTTTAAGCATATTATTCGAATTTTGAAATTCCAATAACTGCTGGGCTACTACTTTCTCCAATATTTTAGACAAAAATGGCAAATTAGATACCGGCCTAAAGTTCTTAAGAACATATGGATCTAAATTTGGTCTCTTTAAAGTTGGTTTAATTACTGCTACTTTGAGAGACTCAGGGACACATCCTGATACTAAAGACGCGTTAACAATGTTCAACATTGGTTTAGACGTTACTGAGTGAATATCTTTCACTAACTTCGGTAGTATTGGGTCAAGGAAACAAGTTGACAATTTTTATGAAGAGATAAGTTGTTCGATTTCACTAAGCTCAACAGGAGAAAAGTTATCAAAACAAGTTCTGGAATTATTTTCCACAGGATGTTCAGAGAAAAGGGCGATCTCATCAGCAGAAGTTATCTCAATTATAATTTCTTCAATCTTCTCACTGAAGAATTGCATGAAGTCCTTGCTGCTATGATACAGACCCAGGTTATCGATCCCTCGAGTTTTGGTTATTTTGGCTACTGTATCAAAAATAAATCTTGGGTTGTTTATGTTCTCCTCAGTTAGTTTGGAGAAGTATGCAGAGCGAGCAGCTACCAACGCACATTTATAATTATGAACACTGTCTTTCCACACAATAAGGGAAACCTGTAGTTTGGATGTGCACTACTTGCTAATAAGAGTGATCAGAAAGTACCGGGTAGTACGCAAAAACAGATACATTTTCAATATCAACACCAAGACTAATAACTAGCAATCTAATGTATGGCTGCGACAATGCATGGGTTCTGCCCCATGTAGGACAAACCCAAACGTGTCCAATATAGAAAGGATATAGAAAGGATATTTTAAATGAATCCTCATCACTATCAGTATGAATATTAAAGTCTCCAACAATCAATACTTTTTATCTGCAGTAACTGCTAGGACTGATAAAAAGTCACCAAACTCTCAAAAAAATTCTGTATACGGACCCGGCGGCTTGTAGACATTTGCTATTAAAAAGCTTGGTTGTTTGAGAGAGCCATTGTTACCATTATTTGACCAGTAAGACAAGTACTTCAAATGAGGAATTGCTGCCAAAACTTTTAGTTGCCAAACAAAGCTCGCTACGAAAAATTGTGGCAACACCACCACCACCACGACCAGACTTTCAGATAGATTTAAAATATCAACATAATTGTCCATTATTACTTCACTCACAAGACAGGCCTTAGAGTTTAAACATCTAACATTTAGTAAACCAATTCTTAATTTGGTTTCAGATTGTTTATTGTTAAGAGATTCAGAATTATTACAGTGAATATAGACGAGATTTTTATAACAAACATTTCTGTCTATTAATGACTGTCTTTTAACATGGCGGGGAAAGACACAGTCTCAATAATGTTTCTAATCTCAGGCTCTATCCTAATCACGGATTCGGAGAAGCAGTCAGGCATCAGTGTAAGACCGAATGCCTGTTTCCTGGCTGGTGCCAATAGCTGTCAACTAGAGCTATTATTTAGGATATATCTTAATTTTCTTTTGCATTAGAGCAGAATATTTCTCTCATTACTTACCTGATGATGAATCCATTTATCTTTTGTTATTCTTTTGAGCTGAGTACCTACCTCTAGTGTGGCATGCCGGTCACTGCACCCAGATGATACCTGTAGGGTCCTGTTTTAAAGGATTTGGTAGCCTGCAAAGAGTGCCTGTCAGTAAAAAGCAAGCAGTTTTCAACCGCAAGGCATGTTGATGTTTCAGTTGATTTATTGTTTTACTAATTATGTTAAACTTCATGAAGACTTGTGGTGCTTGGGTTTGTCAAAGGGAATTATACTTCTGTTGGATGGCAAATAAATGGAGAATATTCATTATGAAGCGAGTTAACTGGATACTGGCTGGCACACCTCTTTCATCACTAGTTTTTTTCAGCCAAATTTTTAAATTTTCTACCAATTGCATTTTATGAATTCCTACTGAATTATTATTTTGTATTATTATTGTACTATTTACTTATTTTAACCCAGGTAAGCCTTGGTATAAATATACTTTCACTTATATATTTTGTACTTTAATGTTTTTAATATATAATATATATGGGAATGTTATCAAGTTACGGACGTTGCGTAACATTTGACGTGGCGTGGACACATGTCGACATGGCGCTGTTTCCATGGAGAGTGAGAGGACCTGCTTACTTATCAGGGATGCAGCATTGTTCTGACCCCAGGAAAAAATAGTGGTTTGATAATACAGGAATTGCCAATGTAACTGATAATTGACTTACAATTAATGAAGACCATTATCTTGCTGAGCAAATATCCTTCTGTGTCCTACCCTTGTGCCAGCAGGAGACCTGCAGAAGATTTGAAGATGCAACTGGATCTAACTGGACTGAACTAGGTGCAATCGTTGCCCTTGGTGTTGACAGCCATGAGGGGACAAACGAGGGAAAAGACTGTACTTTCCCCATTTTGAGATTTTGAGATACTGGAATAATGAACACTGGAATATCTGCACCTAGGAACAGAGCCCTCCTCACAACTGATTTAGCCCATGATTCAATGATTTCGTACTGCACTAATCTGTCTAAGGTTTTGAGTTCTGTCCATGATCAGGTGAAAGCAGCTCTGCCCACCCCACTCAGAGGACATCTACACAACCTCCAACCAGGGATTGGGTTTTCATCAAAGACTGCAAAGGGCACCACTGGAAACAGCCATGATGGCACAGACCATTCCAGATCCTACTCACTACCAGCTCAGCAATTGAGGTTGAGGGAAGAGCATCCTGGATGCATGTCAGTTACTATAAACAAGCACCTCCTCTGGTAGAAGAAACGTCCCTGCTGGACAAAGGAGAAATAGATGATCGAGTGAGGCCTAACACCACCTCACTCCGAAGTAGTTGACAACAGAGTGAAGGTCCAAGGTAAAAAAGTCTTGAATCCAAGCCTTCTCCAGCACCAGAAACAGCTGGACCAACAACAAGCAGCACGGGCTCACACACTTTCATTGACACACACACTGATAGCGGTGACGTGCTAGCAACAACTCCTCCAGTTGAGAAGATCTAAATTCACACACCCATCCAACGATTAAGAATCGGCTGAATATTTAGACCAGTGGGTCACAGTGAAGAAAATGCCACCATACATACATCTGAACTGTATAAGGAGAAGGGGGCTATCAAGATGGAGCCCCTGAGTGCAACGGTGATATGTACTTGGTGGGATGTATAATATTATTGTTATAATCTGTTGTAAAGCATTCCTGAGAGGAGTCACCTCTCAAATTTATCATGAACCCGATGTAGAAACTCTCCGAGGACGGACTGAAGAAGCGACAAAGGAGATTCTAGAGATTAATGTTGGTGATGAATCTGATGAAGAAGAATCCGTTCAATAAGATCATCTTCTAGATTGAGAAATGTCGATCTATTAAGGACAAAAGGGGGGGAATTGTGGAATATTTACTCTGAATTAATACTTACTCTGATTTAATGATTGCTCTGAATACAAAAATGCTTTGCTCTGTTGCAATAATGTGTTACTGTCTCTTTAACAAGTGCCAATCTATGTTCTTACAAAAGTGGAGAAAATGTGTCTGTATGGGAGTCACACAGTTTGTACACAGTGTTCCAAGGCTGTAAGAAACTAACCATAACTCACAGGATTTACAGTCTTGCATGTACCTAACTACAGTGAAAGTTATTAATTACCATGTTTATCATGTGTTTTTCTTAGGTTTACAAGATTGTTATTTGTTCGTAAAAATCAGGTAGAATGTGAATCAAGTGACAAATCCAAAAATGTTCCAGTACCGGCCAGCAGAAGAGTTTTTTCCTTGGCACTGTTGCCACTGGTATGCTTTCTGTGGTCAGGCCTGGTAAATATGGTATTGCCCTTATTGTAAAGCATCTTTGTGATATGGAAACACGTGAGAAGCGCTTCATAAAAATAAATTGATTGATTGATTGAATTTGTATCCAAGATGTGTAACTGTCTAGGAGACATAATAATTTGTAGTGTAATGATTAAAATTAATCAAAGGGAGGAATGTTATAGCCCTGATATTGAACTTTTAGCCATTAGCCTGCGCCCCTATTATCTTCCCAGCAGAGTTCACAGCACCTATTGCGGTCGTTGTTTACATCCCGCCGTCTGCCGACGCGACCAAGGCGTGTGACGTCATCCACTCGACGATTGCCTGTCTTCAAACACAAAACCCGGGTGCTTTTTTTCATCTCCGGGGACTTCAACCACGCCACCCTTTCCTCATCTCTCCCCACCTTCAAACTATTTCTGAAGTGCCCAACCAGGAATAATAAGACTCTGGACATCAAGGATGCATATAGTTCCTCAGCACTCCCACCACTGGGAAGATCGGACCATAATCTGGTGCACCTCTCGCCTCTCTACCTACCAAGAGTCTGGCGGCTACCTGTGACAAGCAGGACACTGAGGAGAGGACATCACTGTTTTCAGTGAGTCTTATGGAGAAGACATTGACAGTCTCACTGACTGCATTGCTGACTACATCAACTATGTGGACACCAATCTGCCCACTCGGAATGTCCGCTGTCCCCCAAAATCCCCCCATGGCCTCCCCCCATGGGGGGATTTTGGGGGACAGCGGACATTCCGAGTCGGGGGGACTATCAAAGACCAATTAACGCCTTCCCCCGCAACTACTACTACTACTATCAAGGACCCATCAACCCGCCCCACTACTGCCAATGCATTAGAAACCCCACCACCCCTGTCATTCACAACCACCCAGGTTAAGAAAGAATTGGAGATGCTTCACAGGCGCAAGGCCCCTGGCCCAGATGGCATTAGCCCTAGGGTGCTGAGGATCTACGCAAGCCAACTTTGTGGAGTACTTCAGGACTTGTTTAACCTGAGTCTGATTCTCGAGAGGGTCTGGTCCCAGTGCCCATGAAGGGTCGCCCCACTGCCCATAATGACTACAGGCCGGTTGCTCTAACTTCCCACATCATGAAGACCCTGGAGCAGTTAGTCCTCTCGCACCTCAGGCCCATAGTCAGTACCTTCATGGACCCCCTGCAATTTGCTTACCAGCCTCTCATCGGAGTGGACGATGCTGTCATCTACCTGCTCCCAAGCACTGTGAGAGTCGTGTTTTTTTTACTTCTCCAGTGCCTTCAATACCATACAGCCTCGGCTATTGGGAGAGACAAATGCAGGTGGAAGCCCCCTTAGTCTCCTGGGTTGTTGATTATCTGACTGACAGACCACAATTTGTGCAGCTACAGAGCTGTGTGTCAGACCAGGTGGTGAGCAGCACGGGGGCTCCTCAAGGGACAGTACTGTCCCCTTTTCTGTTCACCCTGTACACCTCCAACAGATACATCTCTGATACGTGCCATCTGCAGAAGTTCTCTGATGACACTGCTATTGTGGGGTGTATCAGGGATGGCCAGGAGGAGGAGTATAGGGGCCTGGTGGAGGACTTTGTGGGATGGTGCATGAGAAACCATCTGCTGCTCAACATCACTAAGACAAAGGAGATGGTGATGGACTTCCAGAGGACTAGGGCCCCCTAGATCCCTGTCCACATCCAGGGGATGGATGTTGAGATGGTCGAGACCTAGAAGTACTTGGGAGTCCACTTGGAAAACAGGCTGGAGTGGGCGGTGAACACCATTCCCCTGTATAAGAGCATGCTTTACTTCCTGAGGTGGCTCTGGTACTTTAATGTGTGCACAAGTGCCATTTTCTATGCTGTGGTGTGCTGGGCCGCCAGCATCAAGGCTGGGGATGCTAACAAGATTTAAAAAAACGGCTCTGTGCTGGGGTTTAATCTTGGCATCCTGGTGGAGGTGGCAAAGGCGAGGGCACTGTCCAAACTGCAGGCCATTATGGACAATGCCTCCCACCCTCTCCATGACATGGTGGAGGAAATGCAGAGCTCTTTTAATGCTAGACTGACCACCCCACTGTGTCAGAAGGAGCGCTATCGGAAGTCATTCCTGCCATCAGCCATCAGACTTCACAATACTGCACTGTGAGCCAGAAGACTGGTCTCTATTAGCCAGGAATCATTTACTTTTTTTTTGCACTTCCACAATTACAATTCCGCTGTGTCCAGTATGCATGTATTACTTGTTGTTGCGTGATTTATTTATTATATGTTCCTTGTGTAATTTTTCATTATTTCTGCAGTAGTATCGCAATTTCCCTCATGGGGGATAAATAAAGTACTACTACTACTACTACTATAATGCCTAACTGTGAGCCGGAACACTGGCTGTACTATACTACCTGCACTAAACTGTTTTGTACTTAAGTACGATGCACTGTATTTTTGTACACAACTTGTGTATAACCCTGTAAAGAACCCTGTAAAGAACCCTGTGTATTTCCCTGTGTTTAACTTGTGTACTACCTGTTTTTGTTTATTTATTTTGTTTTGTGTTATGTACTGCAGCAGCGTCACAATTTCCCATGGGGATGAATAAAGTACCTACCTATCTATCTATCTATCTATCTATCTATCTATCTAAGTATAGATTCTCAGCTCCTTGTCTACCAATGCTACCAATGTCTAGTCTTGGTTCTAGGCTTTGTGTTTGGCTTTGAACTCTGCTATTGATCAACATGAGGACCAAAGAGGTGTCAGTAAAGTTAAGGAAGCCATTATTACCAAAAACATAGGCATGACCTTGGGTTCACATATTAAATATTAAAAAGAACAAAAGCATGGGTGAGTTCAGCAGTTGTAAGCAGCCTGGTAGGTCAAGGAAGACCTTTACTATGGATAACCAGAGAAAGCTCACCATAACTAAAGAAAAAAAACAAGAAACATCTGTGTGACAGATCAGGAACACTCTCTAGGACGTTGGCGTGAATGTGGTAGACACTACCATCAGCACAAACCACCAGCAAAATTACCGACTACACTGCTTAGCCTCAATAACATGACGGCTAGGTTAAAGTTGGCTGAAAAAAGTACCTAAATTTGCCAGCCCAAACCAAATTTGCCCAAACCAAGCTAGAGAGTTTGTCAGGGCCAAAAAATGTAAAGTTCTTAAATGGCCAAGTCTCTAGATTTAATTCCAAGTGAATGAGCATTTAATTTGCTGAATTTGAAGCCATTTAATAATATATCTCTTAGTAAATATTTTTTTTCTTATTGTGCAGGATAGGATGTTCTCTCTCTAACTCAGCGTTCTAGCTTGGCAAATGTGCTGCAGATCATACTGAGAACAGTTTCTTAATTGTTTTTCTTACCCGTGCAGAATCCAAACTCTAAATTTGGATAAACCAGTAAGTTTGATGTGATTCACATATATAATGTAACATATAATCATGTGTTATACCAGTATGAAACTATTCAGAAAATGGTTATCAGAAATAAAACGGCTGCCCTAACTAACAAGATGGTTTTTGATGGATAACGCTTTCCAAAACATTTGCCTTGTACTTTTTGAGTAAAATGTATTCGTTGATTGTAAGAACTCTATAATTTTAGATATATAATAAATACATATAAACATAAAATAAATATAATGTAGTTCCACACACATGGAATGCATTCACATTTCTCAGGGTAAGAGTTTACAGAGGTTGACTGATATGATGGTAAACTTCCCTAAATACCAGAATGGCATAGTGGTTTTGCATTGCTGTGCTGTCAGAAATAGCTATTTTCTCAAAATGATTATAAATTAAAGGTATTTATAATACAAACCATTTCTTCTTGACACTGTTTGGGAGAGAAAGAGAGTAGTCTGGCTGTCTTCTGTGTTCTTTTCGGCAACACTTTAGTTGAAAGTACCTTCATAAAGCCGACATATTATTGTTATAAACATTACTTCATGCTTGGAATAATGCCATGACAGTCTATGACAACTAATTTGGTTTCTGACATAAAGCTGTCATAAGGCATGACATATGGAAACGTTATGGCAACATGACATTGAGTTGATTTCAATTAGCTTAGCATACTCGACATTATACGTCTTCATGTCATCTGCCATGAAAACCCATTTAATTATATTGTCCCCCATTGTCATAACTCTATTTATGTCATTTTTCCTTAAAAATCTCAGTGAAATAGCATATATAATATAATTTAAGCAGCAATTAAGTTTTACAGCATTGCCTGTTATCAAGTACATGAGCCATGTATGCATTTTTATAACATTAAAGTAAACTTGTATCTGAATTATTGGTAGAGTGATCAGTAAAAAAAATTTTTTTTCGGTGACCAGTTAAACCTGCATCAGGTATTTAAATTGAAAGAATTATGACTCTTAATTATGAGATTGTAAACTGAAGTTGGATTGAGTATTCCTTAAGATTAAACAACACATTTGTTTTGTATTGATCATTACCTTTGTACAAAATATCACAACACACTTGGACAGTTCTCACGGCATACTAGTCAACTATCTGATTAACTGATTAACAAAATTAATAGCTGGATCCCTATTTTTGAGCATTTTTTTGTCATTACAATATAATGAAAAATCCTAAATTGTTCATGAAAATTCCATCAAAATTAGTATGTCAGCCATGCGTGAACTTAAAAATAGGGCTCCTAAGCCATTTTCAGGAGGAAAATAAAGTCTACTGGCCCATACAAGTCAGTCATGATATATTTTCCGAATTTAAAACTCTAATGAAGTCTGATGGACACCAAATTATGTACATATACTTTTGGACCTAGTCCTAAAATAAAAATTGAGAAGGAAAGTTGTTATGTTAAAAGATTGTTAAACGGTGAGCTAATCAAACTGAGCATATGTCCATACAATATGCAAATTGGGCTTACTCAGTTCTATTTTATCCAATTAGCTTGAAACTTTGTATTCGGATAGAGAAACATGATTTGAACTTACTTTTCAAATGTTTTGTTGATACGTCAGATAATAAGGAAATCAGAGATATTTGAACTTATTACCCTAAAATGGGGAATTTAGGTATTGCTAAATAAAATATCATGAACTTTAAGTCTGATTGACACAATATTTGGTGTGTAGACACCTTCTCATAGTACCAAACTAAATTGCGATGGAAATGTTGGTGGGTCAAAAGATCATATGTCAGCATGTGTGAATATATATAATCCCAATTAAAAGGCCCCTTCCTCACTAACCAACATAAAATTGCATATACACTATATGGACAAAAGTATTGTAACACCTACACATTACACCAACAGGAGCTTTTATGACATCAGAGCCCTGACCTCAACCCTATCAAACACCTTTGGGATGAACTAGAACGGAGATTGCGACCCAGGTCCAACATCAGTGCCTGACCTCACAAATGCTCTTCTGGACATGCAATTCTACTGCAGGCCAACTCTTCATATGTGCACATGGCAACATATATATAATGAATTATTACAGTGTGCAATACTGATCATCGGGGTCATTTCAACTAACCATTTATAGATATTCAACTATTTATTCCCTTTCTCAACCCTCAATTAACTAGTATCTGTTGATATAGTACTAATACAATGCTGAAAATGTACTGAATATATGTAGGTGTTTCACTGACTATTTATAGACTATAGTCTGTTCATTTGTTCTGTTGGAATAAGGAAAAGCATTATTCCAAAGTAGCTCAGAACCCACTGGCCTCTTCTTTCCTTTCTATTTTATGAAAGTAAGCAGGAATCGGAAGTCGGCTAAAAAATGTTCCAAAGGTTTGGAAATTTTGCTGCCTCCTTACTTGAGGGATAAGTTTCGAGGCCACCATTAGCAGAGTTTGAATAGTGATGTTTAATGGATAGATTGATGGAAACTGTTTGGATCAGAAACAATAGTATCATTTATAATTTATCAATAATTTACAATAGCTGGAAAAAATGATGACACAGCGATGGAGCAGAACCAGGGCCTCTCTTGTTTACTATAAACTCCACCAGGACAGACACTTAGCCTAGAGAGACAGCTCCAGAAATTGAGTTTATTTTCCCCTTACCCTTTCCTTTCCTTTATTTAATTATCTCTTAATTAATTATCTCCAAGGTGCATCCCAGGACAGAGTTCTCTCCCAATCAAAAACATGAACGTGAGTCAAAAACGTGAAAGCATTTGAGCTTTTTTAAGACACGACAGGGGGATTTGTTTTCATTAAGTTTGAGGCAATGTGTGTGCAGGAGACTTTTCTTTTCTTTTTCTATTTCAGGGGTTTAGTGGTTTGCTGATCACCTGCCAGGGCTCAGTGGGAGTATGGGAATATTTTTCACACCTCATCAGGGTTGGTGATGCCCCATCTATCAAACTGCCACCATCATTATGTTGTGCTACTGCATGGAAGACCTGTGCGCTTACTTTTTGCATGTAAACAGTCTCACTAGACAATACATAGCTCACACGTTTGTAAATGTAAAGCCAGAAAACTAAAAAACTGCTTTTTTCAAATAGAGATATTAATGCAAATAAGTCTAGCATAACTATTTCAAATTCATTGATATATATTGCAACGCAATTGCAAAGATAAATAAGGAAAAGTTATAATTCAGAGGCAAACATCTGTAGCCCTCTCACACAACAGTGTTTATACTTTCAGCTGTGCCTCCCAACTATGCCACTCCGGGTCCACTACATGGCAATTATGCATTTTGCAACGGCCTGAATCACCCTTCCAAGACACGGCACACATTTGGGGTCTAAAAAGGAAGTCAAAATGATCCATCTACACCCAAACCAACTACTAAGAACTCAACACTAACATATAACAAAGAGGGGGAAAACACAGCACACTCTTCCTTACGAGCCTCTCAGTGCCCAGGACCGCACCCGGTTAAAGTAAGGGGATAGCGTAACACAAAAGAGAGGGATAAAGTGAAACAAACAGGAGCAGCAGCAAACAAATGTGCACATAAGATGCAATAGAAAAGAAAAAGATGGCATCCAAACTGGCTGGAGGCTCAGTTAAAACAAACATAGAAGAAGGGCAATGATGACCTCAGTGAGAACATGTTAAGCAGCAAAGTAATGAGTAGGGCCAGGGCAGCAGTTATAAACTAATTGGCCACTCCTCCAGAAATTCCAGTGTTGGCCAACAGGCAAGATCTTCAAGGTTCATCCAACCAACCTGGCGCAAATCTGACTATATATGACAAGAAGACAAGAAGAATAAGCAAAAATCACTCCAATACTTTGTACAAAGATCACTTACTACCCCAAAAGACTTAAAGCTGCAGCAAAAGGTAGCTTAACCAAATATGAATGTTTCGGGTTAGATACATTTTTTTTATACTTCATATTCTTCACCGTATTCTGAGGTCACCTAGTTCAACTGACATTCTCACTCACTGCTACACCTACCGGCAGGTTTTCAAAAGCCGTTGTTACAAAGGAGTTTTGAGTTGCTTTAAATTGTCTTAAATTTTCTGGGAGTTTGGGTTACATATGTGTCCACACAATGTTTTTTGCTATGTTTGCTATAACACAAGAGTCAACAGGACAATCGTGGTAGAGGCATCAAAGATGGGGGATGTCGTCCTACCTGTAATTTATTAAACCATTTCCATTTGGCACATGTCCTTTTCTTTAGCTGGGGATTAAGAGGAAGGTGTCCGAGGGCTGGTCTGGTGAGATATTGGCATTAAACACAGCCAGCTCACTTGCGATGAAATAAGCTTCTTATAAGTACTTCAGCTCTATCAAGACATGACTATCAGAGATTCAGTTTACCAATTCCCTATACCTTCAGAGTTCTTCCCACATTTCTTGTTTGTCCCCCACAAAACAAAACACACTATATCACAAGAGACCCTTGGAAGATAAGCCGGTGTCTTGCCCCTAAAGGGTACAGTCGTTGTTGCCGTTGTTGCTGGCTTTCTTTTAATAGATAAAAAACTCCCAAAGATAAACAAAATATGCAAAATGGAAATTAGAGCAAGACCGTGCCAGCCCTGAAAATCGATGCCAACGACACACACTAATTCCAGCTGTTGTACATAACTTAATTTTAAGATAAACATGCCCATATCCAGAGCCTAGCTCACTTGGCCAAGAATGAGCTAGGCTCTGGATATGGGCATCTTAAAATTAATCTTAAAATTATGTTATGTACATAAAAGAAACGCACATCTGTTAAGGGAGGAGAGTTCCTCCATTTAGTGTATATAACCATATTTTGAGATCCAGTATTTTCACCAGCTTCCCGGCCGTTTTGGTGTATTTAAACTCTTGTCGTCTGATCTCTGTGTCGTCACAACTATCATGGTACCAGAACAAACACTGAAAAAAAGTATACAATGTAGTGTCATTGAAAGTGCCTTATTCCTGTCAGGCTCAATTTAATTGAGAATTTGTTAAATATTGTGCTTCAGATCATGCTAAACTGTATGGAAAATGTAAGACTTATATTAAGGGGACTCAACAACTAAGTAGGAATACCAGTCACATACATTTTTGGTTTTCTTTTTCAAGCTGATTTTATATATGACCTGGTGTAATGGTCTTTAACTGACTTTCTCTTAAATTTAAATAACCTACCATTTGTCTGTTATCCATAATAATGTTGTGAAGTTTGGATGCAATGTCTCCAAATAATCGCCATAAACTAATAAACCTCCAACCCTCAGTTGAGGGAATAAGTACACAACTAAAAGTTTACAGTAGTTGCATGCTGATTTGTTTTCAGCATCAACAATTAAGTCTACTTTACACATTTCATTGGTGGCATGTCCCTAAATCATCAAACTACAAGAATTAACTTGATGGCACACATCAAAGTTTTTGATAATAGTAAAAAATTTCACCAGGGACGCATGGGCATGATAACTTCAAATACTTTCCATTCAGAGAAAGAACTGCTCACATATGGTTGAGGGATTGCCTTAAATATTGCATAATAACCTAGAATATCTGATGGAGCTGGGCGACTGGATTTAGAAACCGCAAAAATAAGCATCGATATACGGACCAAATCCGAAAACACAACCCGCAACTGTCAAAAATTTAAAGGTACACCTGGAAATAGCAAGCCCAAAGTCGCTTATTATCATTGAATTTGGCAACCATGTTGAGGTGTAGCACTAGGAGGGGCCAGACTTGTGATTTAATTGTTTTTGCAAATGTATTTTTATTCTGAAATTCAGTACATAATTTGTACATAGAAGGCCAGGATAACTCACTGTCCTGCTACAACACAAAAGCGCAACACCTATCAATTGCTTAGCAAACGCTTTTATCCAGTGACACAGTTAACAACTTCTACATTTATCCAATTAAACAGCTGGGTATTTACTGACACAATACCCTACTCAAGAATACAAATGCTGTAGTGTGACTTGAACCAGCAACAACACATGAAATGATCTACGTTGACGAGGCTGGCTTCAATTTGGCGAAAAGGCGTTGGCGCGGAAGAAACATATTTGGCAAAAGGGCCACAGTTACTGTGCCGGGCCAGAGAGGACCCAAAATCACCATGTCCGCCGCAATCTCCAACAACAGTGTACTCCTGCATAAATGTGAGATTGGCTCCTACAGCACCGACCGCCTTCTTCTGTTTTTAGAAGGCCTGCATGAAAGACAGGTGCCAGAGGCAGAAAGGGGACAGGTGGGAGACCACTTGCCAATATATGTGTTCACATAGTCACAGCCTGGTTTGACGCCCATCCGAGGATGATGTCCCTTTTCCTTGCCCCTTACTCCCCTTTCCTCAACCCCA